>PNEQ01123204.1:0-67713 GCA_003012365.1 Medauroidea extradentata | reverse complement strand
GAATCCATTGTCCTATGCATACTCTAGCCCTGTCTACTCATTCATTGTCTACTGTTTCACCGAGTAGCAGTAAATGGACAAATAATGGTCAGGGATTGAATATACACATTCCAGTGGATTCTAACATTATGGCCATTGAATTCACGAAATATTCATTTCCTCCGTATATGTGGCGTTTACGTATCACTGACGTCTTGTAATTCTGCACTGAAATAAGCATTAGTACATTATATCTGGATCCACGGACCCACCATCTCAAAAGCGCTCACCCCTTCCTGCAGAATAGTAATAGGGGTAAGAAGTCAGTTGGTGTTACACACAGGTGCGCCACCACCGTGTGTCCCAGGCAGAGTGTGGCAGGGCTCTCCGTGCCACTAATCCAGATCAGCTATTAAAGTAAGACAGGAGCAGTTATATGCAGCCGACAGGAGGACATACGCTCCATACAATCGCGGTGGAAAGTAGTAAAATCTATCTCACCATGCAATGGAAACCATCAGTGAGTTGAATAACAGAGGACCACGATACCAACCTCTACGAAACCGCACCATGGTTGGGTCGCATTCCATGCAATCACTAAGCAGGCTAGGCCAACGGGCCATTGACGCACCCTGTAAGCCTTCTCCAAAGCAGGAGTATGACCACTACCACTCAGAGTCCAACACGTGATCGGTTCAGGACTAAAACTGGGGCGTTACTCCGATCCCTTGAGTACCTGCGAATCACCATGCATCTGAGTTTTCACCCGGGAAGTCACAAGTAACACACCAATAACGAAATAAGAAAGTCGGAAGTGAGAACATTACACTAAAGCCTGGCAAACAATAAATCATTCTCGCGATAAAGATGGCATTTAATCGCAGAACATAGCGTCACTTGTTTCTATCTGTATGCTTATACCATCTGGCAACAGCGCACATCTTTGTTTCCCGAGGATCATTACAGTCGAGAGCGCTGCGCGGAAAATGGCAAGCAGCTCGCAATTTCTACTCCAGCCACATGCAAACAAACCAAACTAAAAGTTCGCTCCTAATATTTGCTTTGAACAGCCGCACGCACCGGAGGTGTTTGTTTACGTAACAAAGTAAACCCACGTTCACGCTTGCAAGCCGCAGGGCCGATTCTCAGCATTATACTTGCGAGCCCTGCACTCGAGCGATCCCACATTATTACTTACTCGTTTTTAATAACTTTCCACGCAGTTACATAACCACCCCGATAACTCGCGGCCCATCAACATACAGATTACTCATGCCTTTAAGCTGGGCGTTAAAAGTAGAGTTGGAATTACTGTTTATTTTATTATTTGGTTGTTTGTAAACACACATTAAAAACGTACCATTTTCGCGTTCTAGTAAAAAAATGCATTTCTATTAACTTACAAATCTGAACCATCAGGCCACTTTTGATAACGCAGTTTGCCATACATAATTTTGAAACTACGAATATATTCTCGCCTTGTTAAGAGTCATCAGGTAATGTGTATGTAAAAATTAGGTTCAAATACTGTGTCGTATCAAATACGACACGACTTAAATTATATACATATTGATTTTTTCTATATTTTCTAGATTTAGGCTCATTTATTCATGTTTTTTGCATTTATATTAATTTGTTTATTCTGTATTAACAATAATTTGTTATTTAGTAATTTTAAATTACTAATGGTATTTTAAGTAGTTAAGTTCTCTTTACATTACACCTATACTTTATTGTTGCATTAGTTTAAGCCGACCCAAGTCAGGCTAGTATTTTTTCTCTTTAGCCGGACCAGACATAAGCAGCTGTGCTTAATATTCTTCTGTCCGTTGTTCTCTCGTACCTCTGTCTTCATACCACGTGCTGCTGCCATTGCTACGCGTCACAGAGTGATTTCCATAAAATGCAGCTATTCTGATCACTTGATTGCCGCATGATACTGCGCTTCGAGTCACAATTTATGAATGTCGGTACTGTTGTCGACCACTTTCGATGCTCGTTTGTTCGACATTTCTGCAGCGTCTCTTGCCACTTCTCTTAACACTTTGCGAGAAAACCCTCCGACCAGCGGCATCGTCCGGCACGATTCCCACATGAGAAAATCCGGCGACCGACCCCGCCTGGAATCGAACCCGGATAGACTGGATGGGAGGTGAATGGTCTGACAATTCGGCCACGGCGGCCTCGTGTGAACGTAGTTTACTAAGGATGTTTGCATAAAATTACAAATTATTTCGGTAACGATTCTGATGAAGTTACTGTTTTTTTAAACATAGCTCTAATAGCATTTTAGAACACCACCAATGTTAAAAAAAGATTGGTAACAATTAACAATGTAATTGCGTAACCGATAAACATTATCTGCGAATCAGAATTGTATTTATACTTATGTCTTTGTTTGTTGGAATATCGGCACAAATTACAGTTACCTATATCTATACTGTCAGCAACAACGTAGCTTTGCTACCTTCATGTACACCGTGATGTAAAATCGAACGTTCTACAGAAGGCAGCAAACGTTTTAGGAGCTGCCCTGTTCTCGTGTGAAATGCTAAGGTTTCACTCATAAATTAAAACTAAAGTTTTTTTAATGTCAGACAGTATATCTTTCCATCACTGATAAGACTATAAAGATTGCTCTTCCCAAATACTAAGAGCAAAAATGTGCATGAATAATAATAAATTATAAAATATGAATCAAAACAGTTTGCACAAGCATTGGATGAGGAGTCCTGGTGTTAAAATAAGGAAAAACGACAAACATATGCCCAAACGATACTTCCTTACTTTTGTTATTATTAGAAGCTTATAGGGGCCGCGGTGGTCGAGGGGTCAGACCTCTCTCCTTCCACCTAGGCGATCCGGGTTCGTTCCCCAGAGTGTTCGGTCCCATTTGGGAAGAGTGGTGGACGGTAAGTTTTCTCGGAGAACTCCCTTTTCCCAAGCCTCTCTCATTCCGTCGCTGCTCCGTTCTCATCTCACCCTCACCTCATTCATTATTTGGGCCGAACGGGCAACAGGCATGTCTCGCTAGTCGAGCAGCCACTCATACACAATGTAACCCTGTCAAAAGGCGGGAAAAAGTAGAGGATTTTCATGTTCATTGAAAGTTTATCTTGGATAACAATGTGTTGCCACGCAGACGTTAACATTTCTCTCCGGCTTTGATTTAACACTTTCAAAGTCGCTTCATCAACGTGTATTGGAAGCCTGCGAATCCATTTGAAATTCTATGAGGAGACATTTAAAGAGTGCACTAGTTCACTATCGGACGAGTTCACACGTGCGTGGAAGCAATATAGATAGAGGCAAGATTATTTCGCGTATTGATTCTAGGTCACGTTGACTGCCAATAATGTATACTTCATTACTCCTTCTGTGATTAGACGACACCTGTTTTAACACGTCTTTGACGACTGCAAGCCAGTGAACAATAAGGAAACAAGTCGTGATGGTAACACGTGTTACGGTTAGAAGCCAATGGATATTTGACTTTGGCCAGTGTGTGTATAGGTCTGAGAAGTCTACATTGTTGCCAGATTAATACGCGAAATAATCGTGCCTCTAAATATAGGACATTTGGAATATCCTTCTGTGCGTTTTTATAGGTTGAGAACACTTTGAACTTTCACACTATGATTTCTTTTCTTTCGACAACACAAATTGAGTTGCGGAAAAAAAAAACATTTTGTTTACGGTATGATCACTTGAAAGGCATGCAGTTTTACAACAAAGTAACAAAACTGTGCCAACTATTCAAAGAGCTTAATGGTAATCATAATGGTGAGCTTAGTTGCAATCTATAAGAAGAGCTTCATGCTTAATAAAATTATCATATTTCTTACAAACAAAATAAAACTGCTCTCGTGACAAACATTAAAAGGAATCATTAAGTAAAACCAAATATATGAGTCAGTTTATTTTTTCTGTGTTAAAGATACATTTCTTTATCGCAAGCTGAAAAGTCTCAAATAAATGTTATTCTTTGCTGTGAAGGAAAGATGGTGGACGGGACTTGAGCCGTATTATTGCTGAGGATATTTACCGGAACACGTTGAAAAACGCTAGATTAATTTTGAATTAACATAAAATGAAGATTTTGTGGTATAAAAGTGCAAAAAAATGCCACTTTTAGCCAAGTTGGTGAACTCGTAAATAGAATTTACTATATGAATTATGATTTGAAAATAGACTAATTGATAATTATTACCTGATTTTTTTCGTAGATATATCCAGTTGGAACAGTTATAGTAGTTTTCAAATGTACATAAGTTAATTTTAACCCATTGCAACACAGTTCAACAGCCAGATAAATGGCCCCCTTAATAAGAACTAAGTATTTCCGCCCATGTAAATATGAGCAGTTTTTACCGCCTTTGAGCGAGGAACACACCCCTGACGTTTGTTCACTTTTACACACTCTGCGTAGCATTTATTGTATATTTATTTATAAACATAACTGCAACGCGGGCTTGAAACTTCATCTCTGATGCTTTTGAAATCCCTCTCACCGCAGGATAAGCGGCATGACTGAATAATGCATGCGTCGTAAACTACGTAACGTCTTCTTCGTGAGGTTTTGCAGTGTCGTCCTTGACGTAGTCAATGTCTTCGTCTCTTCCTCGCGTTGTATCGGAGTCTGTTTTACGACCGCACTCCCCGCCGCCTGTATCGGCGATAGAGAAACTGTGACGCCACTTGTGCCTGGGTTCTGTCTCTCAGAGATGTCCTAGAGAGTCTGTCAAACGTAAAATTGTTTTAAAAAGTACAGTTCAGAATGCAACCTTGCGCTTAAGAATTACTACTAGTTTATACAATGATTTATAATACCCCTCAATCTTTACAACTGAGCTGGCATGTAGTACTAGCAAAATTAATTTAATATGTCCTATAAGACTTAAAAGATTTTCAAGGCATTTCTACCAAGTGTTAATAATTTTGTGACACTACGCATGATGTCACTCTGAAAAAAAATTATAAAAAGAGGCAAAATTATAATGAATCTCCGCCAGAGAACTTTTATGTTGAACAGATAATAGCTAAAAGATAATAAAGAAAGACTTTTAATACATTTAGTTTGTGCTACAGTTATTGGTTTTTATTCTACATAAAAAGTATACTTTATTCAATTAACGATTGTCATGAATCTACGTTTTCCTTTCTTTTTCTTCCGTGCACACATACAAATAATGATATTTGCATTTGTCTGATTGCAATAATAAGAAAAATCGAATATACTCGAATTAAAAAAAAATCAAAGTAATGTATTTTGAAGTCATTTCGTTGAAGTGTTGCAGTTTATACATAACTTTTTTTTAACAACCAGTGAAAATAATACTGGTTGTACTGACTGCCGTACTTGTGATGGTTTTCTGTCTTCCGCCGTAGTTACCTTACATTCGCCTTGTGGGAAACTTACACAATTTTTCTTTCATGTTGTATACTTGTTGCTCACTTCACCTTACAGTGGATCACAAAGAAGACACACGTTTAGCTTCACTATGTAACAATTTCCACGCGGGACCACGCTGCAATTTGTGTAGTGATAACCTGATATATTTCAGAACATATCGTGTCTTGCATTCCCTGCCAGTTAAATTTGGTGACACTTCCCGAATAAAACTGTTTGCTAATAAAGATCTAACAATAAACACGAACAATTAATGTTCTCTTTAAATTATGTCTGTATATATGGTATCGTGTGATTTTAGATATAAATTGTGCATTATAATTCGGGAAGATACTGGTGTTTTAAAAATATAAAAATAAATAGTCAGTGTTTGTTGTTGCTCTTGTTTGCTGTGGTAAACAAACAATATGGGAGTACACTCTAAATCTGAGTTAGTGAATATTCACGGATTCACGTCGATGGATGGAGGAGTTTCAACAAATTGAATCAGTAAGATACAACTGTGAATTCGGTAACTATTCACTGATTCCGATAAAGAGTGCCAACATTCCACAAGTTAATTAGTGAATGTCCACATATATTCCAGTAATTTTTCACTGAGTCAATAAGTGAAAACTGTTCTTTGAAAACCACTGGAAAAACCGGCGAATATTCACTGATTCACTTGTAAGATGTCTGCACTCTTAAAGGAAATCAGTGGATATTCTCTAATTAAACAGTGACTATTTTCACTGATTCAAATTTTTGAAACTGCTCCACCCATCAGCAGCGTGAATCAGTGAATAAACAGTAATTCAGATTTAGAGTGTAGCTAGAAAGATAATATAACACATAATATGGATAATAACTTTGAAAAATATGCTGGCACGTTGCACAAAGATTACCGATTGAACACTTATAATAACTTCAAAACTTATTTATATAGTATTAAGTACCAACACAACTTTCTTTGTACTCGGTGGTCCACTCGATATTTCTGCGATTGTTATCTATAGGTCGTTCGGGATAAAGTGAGCACTAAATATTTAACCGTTTAAAAATATCACTAGCCGTTACTGCATATAGTTCAACATTAACACTATTTACCTTACTATTTGTATGGTTGGCAGTGAAATTACGCAGTATAGTTCCGTGTACTATTCTATTTAAATACAGCAATAATGAAACGAAAGCAACCGAAATCGATATAATTGTATTTTGTACAGATAATAAACTTTTTTTAAAATCAAACTATACAGATTCCCATTGACTGAACGATTTATCTTGCACGCGCAAACATCAAGTGACGTGTCCGGAGAGGTTAGACATTTCGTATCGTTAGTCGTTACGCGCGGAAAGATACGAATTGACTGAAAATAGAAATTCAGCAGGGCTTATAAGAGTTCTCACTTTATCCCGAACCGCCTATACCTGAGGAGTCTCTATGCTGATTTTCAAACTGCTTGATGTAATTTTTATTTGATAAGTGGCTTGAATATAAGCACAGTAATAAAAAAACCTATCGTATGGTAACAATAGATAACTTCCTCAGTTACTTATGACATGCTAAAAGTATACAATGTGCCTTGAATTTTTTTTCAAATAAAGTCCTAGAATTAAGCTGTCATAAAAAGCTTAAGAAAAAAAAATTGAAGTATTTGACGCAACATTCGGTGGTTAAATTAATGATAATAAAGTGAGAGAGTGAGATATTTTGGTCAGCGCTTAACATTGAGGTCTTCAGCGCTTGTGAGGGATGATATGTACTAAGCAACGCCGGAATGAAGGGGCGGGGGAAACGGGAGATCCCCAATCATCCAGCACGATTCCCGCATGCGAAAATTCGGGGACCGAGCACGCCGAGAATCGAACTCGGATCGTCTTGGTGGGAGGCGAGAGGTCTGACCCCTCGACCACTGCGGCTCCGTGATAATAATAGAAGAAAATATAACGAACGCAGAGCAAGTACGTCAATGATGATACAAGAGAGACGACGAAACTACAAGAGAGTCTACGAAATTATCTCGGTAAGTAATTCTTAAGTCAAATCAACCAAGATGACTTTCTTGATGGTTGACTAATAATTGCTGTCAACGTAGTTGTAAGTTACCAGCTAAATAACTGTTTAAAAATAAGTTTTAAAAATGGACAACATATTGAAATACTCTCAGTGATTGTTTCTAATTTTCCACATAAATCTACAATAACTGTTGTACGTATACTACAATATATTTGAAGTTTGTTTCCCTCATTTTGCTCGTAAATAGTTGCAAATAATTTAGTAATCTTTCTACTTTTCCATCATTACCAACCTACAGGCCTCAAGGCTAGCGAGACGCGAGCTTAAAGCTTACTTGCACTCCATTATCCCCTTCACACGTACACAATGGATGACCCCTCATCTGCCATATAAACAGTTCTTTCACAATCATCAAGTGTTGGTACTGGCACAGCAGCGAACAACGTATGATGTATTATATATGTGTATGTATGTATATAAGGGAAGCAAGACTCTTCGTGCTTATGGCGGAGGAACTAAAATATAAAATCAAATAAGAGATTTAAAAATCCCAACAATTATTATACGGCTGGAATATGACGCAAAGAAATACACAGAGATTACAATTTCAAGTAACCCATAAACCATACTATTATAATCGACTGTATACAATATGTCTCACAAATTTTTCATGGTAAATATCATAGGATAATGTATATTGTAACAACTATTTATTTTCTCAATCACTAGACCATTGATCTGTGAAAATAAATGTGCAAAACTTATTTTATATGGAGAAACATTTGCACAACATAGTGGTTTATTTCATGAGAAAACGATCTTTATAATCTCATAGTTTGTTGAGTCAACTACTGTATTTATTTCAAAACAAGCAAACGGTCATAAAACTCGACTGCACGGAATTTTAAAACGCAATTGTTTAAGCTTTAAAGGGGATCGATACCTTTGCAATAAACATCGCTAGTACTACATTACGCCGGTAGTGAATATTTACAGTATAGTGTAATCAGTTAATACTTACACATATAAAGTCTCCTCGCGAAAGTGTTTATTCAGTCTTGTTTTCTTAGTATAGCCAGCAATACATTCTTTTACGGTAATAATTTTTTAAATTTAAACATTCTCTAGAAGTTTGATAAACTCCAGTGGATGTTATTGGTTAAGTTACGAGTGTAAACAAGATCAATGAGCGAAAAAGGTACACTAAGAAAATAATAAAAAACGGTACCACTTCAGAACACACAAATACTCACATCCCTTACATATGCTATATAATATCTGGCTCTTTTAAATTTAAATCCGAAGTCAAATAACGGCATAATATCCCTTTCAACGTAAACTTAGTTTCTTCTGCGTTTCTTACATTATTTGTGGAACTAAGAAAAAAACCTTGTTTGCGAATTAGTCTTGGCACTTTCATTAACTATTGATATCGTAATATATGTTTTTTTACTTAAACAACCAGTCACAAATTTAACACTGCGGATGAAAATTTTTTTTCTGTTACAACATATGTGTTACTTAATTAATATGAATGAGACGATTAAAGTCATCATCATATAAATTACACTCTACCGTATGGCTTCTCGGCTGCAAATCAATAATTATATATTCGTTTGTATCTAATTCTGATTAAATTATAGAATTCTAATTACATTTACATATTACGAATGTTTTACATTTTATAAACAATAGTAAAATTAACACTGATAAGAATATTTGAATCTTTAAAGTAACTGCCCACAACCGGAACAGTAACCTGAACAAATATACATATTATGTACTCAATTTTCTTTATTTTTTTTTGCTGCAGAATACCTTTGTATGTTATAAGCATGTGGAACCACGAAACCCACGACATAACCACAACGTCATGACGGCACAAAATGCAAAAGTAACGGGCGGTATGGCGGCACATGGCGCAGAAATGATGGGCGGCATAACGGCACAAGACGCAGAAGTAACGAGCTGTATGGCTGTACATGGCGCAGAAGTGACGGGCGGCATGACAGCACAAGATGCAGAAGTAACTAGTGGCATGATGGCACACGGCGCAGAAATGACGGGCGGCATGACGACACACGGTGCAAAAGTGACGGGCGGCATGACGGCACAAGATGCAGAAGTAACTAGTGGCATGACGGCACATGGCGCAGAAATGACGGGCGGCATGACGACACATGGTGCAAAAGTGACGGGCGGCATGAAGGCACAAGATGCAGAAGTAACTAGTGGCATGACGGCACATGGCGCAGAAATGACGGGCGGCATGACGACACATGGTGAAAAAGTGACGGGCGGCATGACGGCACAAGATGCAGAAGTAACTAGTGGCATGACGGCACATGGCGCAGAAATGACGGGCGGCATGACAACACATGGTGAAAAAGTGACGGGCGGCATGACGGAACAAGATGCAGAAGTAACTAATGGCATGACGGCACATGGCGCAGAAATGATGGGCGGCATGACGACACATGGTGAAAAAGTGACGGGCGACATGACGGCACAAGATGCGGAAGTAACTAGTGGCATGATGGCACATGGCGCAGAAATGATGGGCGGGATGACGACACATGGTGAAAAAGTGACGGGCGACATGACGGCACAAGATGCAGAAGTAACTAGTGGCATGACGGCACATGGCGCAGAAATGACGGGTGGCATGACGACACATGGTGCAAAAGTGACGGGTGACATGACGGCGCAAGACGCAGAAATAACTGGTGGCATGACATCACATGGCGCAGAAATGACGGGCGACAGCGCAATCCTATTTCCGGTTAGCCTGAACATGTACGGTAAGTGAGAATCGATAATAACCCGCTCCGCGCAGCAAACGTTCACGCCTGACCAATTCATAGCTACGTCGAGGTGGGCCTGCTACTTTCTAAAGTACTATGGAAAACGAACAGCCTGTAAACCTCACAAGCAGATCCTGGATGAAAAACTGAAATTAATTAATAGCGTATGGGGAGAGTGCCAGAGGGCAGGGCAGTTTCACCAACAAGCTGCCAAATAAATTCCTCGTAAAACTACAACGGATATACAAGTTTCAACCTTGTATTTGTACACGTACAATGAAAAACAAAATTTGAGGTGTTTATTAATTATTAACATGAAAATGAACATAGTAATTAAAGAAGTGTTAAACTAATTAATTTTACGAGTAATTATGATAAGACAAAAATTGCGAATGCACCACGTTTCTAAACCATGTTCTTGCGCTTTATTATCACGCATCTTCTTACCCCTTGATCACCTTGATCCACACACTGTTTTGTTTTCGGTTCTTATATAAATTCAATATACAGTTTATTGGCTTCACTTTCTTAATATTTAGCTCGTATTAACAATGTACATTAACTTTATTCCAGCAGAACGCTTATTAAAAGACGTAGTTTGTGCATGACTATACATTTTCCAGAAAACTCTACATTTTTGTTGGCTGCAAGGTTATCATAATATTTTTACAAAGGAAATCTTTGTCAGTTTTCAAACAAATAATTTAACAAGGAAACTTTTTGCACTTTTACAAATGTTTACAAATGTACAAAGAAATTGCTTGCAATTTTTACAAAACATTTTTAGAATGTAAGAGTCTACTGAACACTGAACATGACACGAAATGAAACACTTCTATGGAGAAGCGACAGAATGTAAAGGGCAACATAAATGGATCTATCCTGAGAAAACAAGTAGGCCAGCGGCAAAGTCCTACACATACAATAAAAATCAAGGTACTACCCCGCCGTCAATCGAACACGCATCGTTTAAGTAGGCAACGAGCAGTCTAGTCTTTGCACCGAAAATAGAAAGAAAGTTTGCGATAAATGTAGGATAAACCCTAGGTTAATAAAAAAAAAGAGTTCAAAGTAAGTCTGTATATTAACTGCACATGTTGACATCGATAGGTCCCAGGTAAGTATACAATGGAAACGGCTTCTTTCCAACAAAAGAAACTACTTACATGGTGCAGTTTAAATTGAAGTGAAGTAATATTTCTTTCCAGCTAATATAAATTTAAATAATACATGTCTAATGTTACTGAATTTAATCTTAAAATGTTTTTCGTTTGTAAAAATACTATTTTGTTTGTAGCAAAGGAAACCATATTTTTTAACAAGAAGATTCTCTTAACAAACACAATTACACAACTATTAACTTCGCATGAGTTAACGAAAAATGGTGGTCATATGTAATTGCAGTGATATGTCATCTCAGAAAAACAATAGAGAAATGAGAAATACAAAAGAAGAAACAATCCGAATTGGCTGTAGTCAACTAAAGTAAAAATAACAAAACCTAAAATTCAAATCACATAAAAAAAACTCAGGACACCAAAATTACATCGCAGACAATAACTGAGACAATACTAAACACACATAGGATGACAAACAGTGACGCTATAAACACAAGACTAGACGGAACAACAATGAAAGCAAGGAAGAACACAGTAGTTGTTCTCAGACGAGATAGTCGAGACGTTTCGGGAGCTGACATCTGCTCAAGCCTTCAGGCAGACTAAGTCTTGTCATTAAATAATCTACCTCCGTTATTGTAAGAATATTTCAAATACATACTTTGTCTATAAGGATACTGCTCAACTACTTTAATGACAACGCAATTTTTACTAACAATATTGTCAAATACCGTAGAAGGACAACATGAGAAACTACAACCTTTTACTAATGTCGAAGCGCAAGACATGTCACTAACTGCGTCAGATGAAAACCCTAGCAACATTAAAAATCGTGTTTGTGGTAATGAACAATTAATACACTTAGATACTGAATTTCTTTGAAGGTAATATTACAAGAAAATGTTGCTGTGCGAAAATTAATATTCAGCCAATAATTTGCCTTTATTACTATGTCTCATTAGATAAAAGCGACTGTTAGGAAATTAAAAAAATAATAACACACGTTTGCTCTAGGGAGTTGAGTTTAAAGTTTTCATAAGAAACAAAAATACACATGCTATTAACACAGTATTTAAAAAATTAATTTAGTAAATTATACACCGGGAGAGCTTATGCTTAGCTTATGCTTAGAAATCGATAATAATTCAATTCATAACTAACTCATACACAAAAATGAAACTGTCCAAAGATAAATGTGTTACTGCAGAAGGAACGAAGAGCGGAAGCTGCAATGAAACATGTCTCGCATTTTTTATGCCTTTCTTATTTTGGATTTTACGATATTTGACGCTATACTTAAGCAAAACGTTTCTTTGCAAGAAATGTAGCTATATTTGCAGTGATTTTTAAAGTAATTTGTAGTACGAACCTTTTCGGTCTGAATATTTAAATCAGGGATCCGCACCATAAATAACGAGTAAAAAGTTCCGACGTAAATAAATTTTCATTCAAAATGTATACGTAATAGTCCTAGAAGTATGCCAACATTAAAATGTATGTTTTGATATAGCAGTGCAGAGAAAACTTTCCTTTCCTTGCACAGCATTGTATTATAGGATTCCTTTTTAGAAGTTCCACTTCAGTGCTAGTTTCTTTGTGTTTTCTTCCTCGTGGTTCTTTGCTGCACGAGGGTTGCGTATTTTTGTTGCACATTTTGCAAACGTAATACTATTTCATGGGGTTTCTTGTTCTTGTAGCTTCTGGCTGTAATGTTGTCTCTCGTTTTATTCCCAACGTACTCAAGGTGCAGTTCTCCAGCTTCTTGTTTCTAGTGTTTCTATTTCGTCATATTTTTACATAATATGAGTTTTGTCTAATCCTTATACAATTATTTTAGAATAATATAGCGAATTTAGAATAAGATGCTAGTAAATAATATTCACAGCCCTAAAATATAAACAATACGAACAAATGTATTGCTCATTTTGCATCAATTAAGTTAACAAATAAATATTAAAATATAAATGAATATGAGTAGGGTTTTAATTTGCAATAAAACTGCATCATTAATTTTTTTGTACTTTTCGCTCAAAGAATATTATAAAAAAGTTTACGTATTAATTAAACTTCGCATTTCACTGGAAATATTTTAATTTTGAATATTTTTTACAATATTTACAGTCTGAAAACGCGACGGCCGTTTCCTGAACGTAGTATTTTGTTACATATACGTTCGGTTACGAATATTATGCCTACTCCACAATCGTTTAGTACTTATACGACACAAATTAACTTAATGTCAAGCATGCCATAAAATACGCGCTAAAGGTACATAGAGTGTTTATTAACACACATACGGAATGCAACGCCAATGAAGAGACTAAAAAGAATCACCCACCTGTGACCGTTTTAATTAAGCTTAACCGTGTTAATTTAACACATATATCAGGCGAGAATGTTGGCGGTGGTTTCCAGCATCGATTCATAGATTATATTTGATTGGAATAACTCGGATGTCTGTCGTACCCGCCCTTTGTATACGTTACGTACATCCGGCGAAGTATGAAGATAGCGTGAATATTATGGTGTTAAGCACGGCAGTTTACTAACACGTTGAATTCCTCACCTCACTTATAAATCTTGTACTGAATAATAAAAGTCCTGTCGACCACTTACACGGAGAGAAAAAAAAAAATTAAAACATGTCGAAATGCACTGTAAAAGTAATTAGCAACAAATAATTTACTATAGTAAATTTTGACAAGAGCGTACCAACGAGAGTCTTTTCAAGATTGTTGCATGGAGGGTTTACTCATAACGCCACACACCGAACAGTACGTGAATATTTCAGTGATTAATAGTTTATATCAAACGACTAAGGCTACTCGGTAATTTTGGGACTATATTCTAAACACACAGAGATAATGAAAAATAAAAACGTTTATCAATATTTTATCAATATCAATAATATTTGACAGTAGCATTTCTGCTAAAAGTTTTGTTAAATGTAGTTATTTCATATCCGCCCGTATAACGCAATTACCGAGATCTGAGTTTGTAGTACTAAGGGCAGCTAGTAATAAAAAAACTCATAACTAGAGCTATTGAAATATTTATAACTTGCATCCGAACTACACTAAACGGCGTGGTACTTTAGTAACTTGCACAATGTACAAGTCTTTTGGCAACATTTTGAAACTACACAAAAAATGTATTCTTAGAAAGCATGCATAGTATGCCCACTACACAATGCAATATTTTGAGTGCTATCAAGTCATAACAATGAAACTTTACAAAGCAGAATGACTAAGAGATGTTAAACGATCAGCTTTATTTACTTTATTTCACGAGTGCCATGTCCGACCAACCATCTACCAGGAACAAAAATTTAATTTCATGCATAAAAAAATATTAAAGGCGAATTTAGTTTCCCTCCTTCTTTGGCATAAATCTACACACAACAATAAAAAAACTAATAAAAGGCCACTACTACCTGAGCAACACATGTTTAAGTTATTTTTATGAGTCGTTCACTTGTCACAACCAGTCATTTTAACATTCACATATCCCTCTTAAAACTACTTGTATAAATATTTTGCAGTTACATCTTGGTAAAACGGTACCAACATTTGCGAATTAGCGGTAGAAATAGACTATTTACATTTTAAAAAATGGCCTTTACTATTTTTTTCCAATATTGCAGATACATACATTAATTGAATAACTAATTTTGTGCTTCTTTACATGCTGCGAAAATAAAATTTTAACTTGTTTTGCGTAGCAAGGAATTTTTTTTACAGTTGTTGATTGTATCACTTTCCTTAAATATCTTTACTTTAAGAGAAGTGGTAACACACGCTTATGTTCGTATCACAATATCTCCACTCATGAAAATATCATAGGCACTAACAACTACATAATTTTTCTTAAAAATATATGTTTACCTTGAGTTTAGTTTTTAATCATAGCACAGTGCCCTGCAGTCCACGCTCATAGTTATCTGTGCTTAATAAGTTGATTCAATTTTCTCTCATTTAATACAAAACCAAGCGCGCCAGCACAGTTGCAAAGCAATGCGCTCGAGTCCCATTTCCCGTATGCCCATCCTGATTTAAGATTCCCATGGTATTTCTAAATCAAGCGAATGATGGAACGGTTCCTCACTATAGGCCATGGCCGAATCCCTCCCCAGTTACTGCGTGAGTCATTGGTTCCGCCCTTAACGTAAAAATGTTTTTCAACAGGTGCCTGACAAACACACAACAGCGATAAAACCGATAGTTGTTCATGCAAAACGTTTTATTATACAACCAACTTGGAAGTATTTTATAAGAGATTCAACATAGATGGTACATTATTATACATGCACGCATAACTGAAATAAAAAATCCTTCCCTACAAAAAAGAAAAGTATTTACTATTTTAATCATCTAATCCTACAAGTTTGACGGTATGCGATTAAACTAATTATGCGTAGAGTCATGTGTAGAAATCTGAATACCGTGGAAATAGGCATTAGCTTGCCGACCATAGATGGTAATAAACCTGAAGGTAAATTGTGTAACACGGAGAGAAAAAAAGCGTATCTATGGCCGACGACGTCCCTTAATTAAAATTCCTCTCCAGCTCGTTTGGCAGAGCGGGCAACGTAGGTGGAAAGAATGCCCACTACAGAGTAACGTTCGCGAATACAAAAACCGAGAGTTTTTTGGAGCCGGGAGGGGGAAGGGACTAAAACGAAGGGGTGTGTAGGGCGGGGACGTCCTGAAAGAGCCACGTGTCGCACGTAATTGAAATAGCGGTAAATGTGGCACTGCCAGCCCGCCACGTGCGAGCTTTTGTTTCCCCGGCCTTTGATCGTCGGGATGGGACGTGCAGTGCGTGTCCTTTTCACTGCGCTCAACCCCTTACAGTGCTAATGTATACAACCCGCCACATTGATGTGTACCGCGGATTGCCGGCCCGCAAGTCGAGTAGGGGCGAACGTTCGTGGTGTCAGGAGAGGCAGCCCTCGCATCAGACTAAATAGTGATACAGGCGTAAACTGATGTGGCGGCTCATTGGACACGGACGAACTTCGTCACTTATTAGCTACCTTCTTAGTGTTAGTTTGGTTCCTGAATGTTACGTGGTTTTCTATTGGCCTTGCTGACTGCTAGCAGGGAAGTTGCCTTACGTTGATTGGCGGTGGGCGTTTCCGCCGCGTTGCTGGCCAGAGAAGCAAGATTGTTGGCGTGTGTGACTCAGTTTGTAGTCTTTATGGATTCGGATATTTCACTTCTGTATTAGATAAATATTCTGTGCTCACGAGGTAACTTCCTGGCCCTTGGGTAAGAGGCTTGTGCTCTGCCCTTTCGCCGCTACGATGTGGGTTGCCCGATTTTTCCATTAAGGGATACAAGGCGGAAATGGCTGATGGTGAGGGTTTGTATATAATTGAATTCCTTCGCTGTATGAGCACATTTCGCCATGTCAGAAATTTAACGGCGTTCTTTAATGTATCGCCTTCATAACGAAGACTGTATAAAGTGCTAATAGCGAGTAACAATGTTCGAATACAGAGTTTATCAGAGTTTTTTTTTAATTGCGTACCAAGATTTGTTAGTTTGTATGCTGTTATTCGTTTACTTCTTAATACTCATTATGACGTATAATAAACTAACGTGTATAATGCAATTTTATCCATCCCCTGTAAAGAATAAGCTCATGTCGTACAATCGCGCCTCATTATATTAGTTAAAATTATGACAGTATGTTTCACAATAAGCTTTCGTCTTATTTCGAAATATGTATAAGTGAAAGTAAAAATTAATTAGATTGTGCTTTAAACTGTCAGAAATTTTACTTCATACCCATGGTGACCAAGGGTCTACATCAGTAGGCATGGCTAAATAGAATCTGATCTTAAAATATGTTAAACTAACGGCAGTTGGGTACTAATTAGGGAACCAATTTCAAACATAAATCAAGCTACAAAGTTAACTGAAGATACAGAGATGCCGTTATATTTAAAGGGGTTTATACCTCAAAGTTTAAGCTTGTCTCCCTTAATTATGTTCCGTGATTCGCAAGCTTTAATTAAGAAGCGGCGCGACATTAAACGTGAAGACAGTCAAGTTCACGTCTTGATTGTCACGGATAGACGGCTCGAAGCGAACAGGCATGAAGGCACGGCGGAGGTTGAAGACGGCCACACGGTGTGGCCTGCCTTACCCTGGAATGAACACTAAGCCAACATCAAACTGAAGTAATTAAATGGCACACTCCGCATTGACACGACGCAGTTTCGCCAACTCGCGAAAACCACCTACCCAGCAAGGCAGCCAACACAACAAGCTGTATATTAATAGTTTCCACAATCGTCGCTCGCTCTGCGTGTCAAGAGCAGACGTCGTCGTTGTTCACTGGCCTACGTTACGAGGTGTGAATGAAACTTGTAATCACGTGCTTTCATTCACACACTGCGGCCTTAGGCACACATTCAGCATTTCACTAGAACTCTGATTCTACACACTATATAGATTTAAACGTACATATTATGTTTTCACCCAGTGAATAGTAGTTTTAGTGTTTTATAAGCTGCAAATTAAATAATTAGAGATGATGTTACATCACGAAAATATGTGTATGCTAAAATATCCTTAAAGCGATGTGGTAAACTGCAACACTTATGATTGGGTGACATACGTCTAGCACAATGTAGCTGTATGCAGACCAGTAACAGGTAAAAAAAAACAGCGGGATTCTTATTGGCTCAGTCAAACAGGGTAATTGCTTCACGTATAAGCCACAGCCAGTAATCTTCTGGTAAACTGAACGTGCGTTGAAACCCAGCAAACAGTCAAGTTTTCCCGCTGTAAACCATAATCTCTAATAAATATCTCTTCCCGTATCCATAATTTTAAAATTAGACACTATTTTTAACAGTTTTAAAATACTGAAATGTAGGCATGGTGCAAAACTAAGTATTTTACTACGTGTTGAACATGCATGACTTCCAATAACGTCATAAATAATTTTGCGACGACGAAAAGAGTTATACAATGTTTTATAATAATAATCTTAAAACATTAATAGTAACATAGGTTTCACTTTCAGAGTCAATTGTCATCGCAAATTACAGACTAACCGTGGAGGTGGAGTGATATCTCACAGCTCTGACATTCAGGACGTATACGGTTAGACTACTGCTCCACGCAATTTGACTCCCATTGTCCACGGTTTATTGAATTCTCTCCACATGAAATAGGTGGCCGTCTGGCAACACTATAACATTTACAAGGATTTCCTGTGTACTTTTTCAAATCCTTATATTCTTTGTAAAATCATTAGATTGTGAAGTTACAAAGGTAAACTTTGTAATACTACAAAGGAATTCTTTGTATCTACACCTACAGTTCCTGCACTGTAAATTATTTTGTTAAATACGACAAGGGACTTCTTCGTAGTTGTACAAACTTTTGTAAATGTTGAACAATTTTCCTAGTAAAATTATTAGGTTATAATGTTAAAAAGATTTTGTTGCAAAAAATACTTAGATAATTGCGTGCTTTAAAAGAAAGAATTATTCCTGAACTGTATATTGAATGTATATAAATAAAGACTAAGCGACACAGATGTCACAGTGGTCTAGTGGTATAATGCGTGCATTCTAAGCAAGAGGAGACTGGTTCGACACTCAATATCTCCAGAGATCTTTTTTTACTTTTACAAAATAATTGCATGTATACGTCATTTATTCAAAAGTTATTTGATAAATAAGTTCAGTGTTATTTATGAAGTACAGTGAACATTTACATTTATTATTTTCCTTATTGAAAGTACAGCTACATGGCTAGTTTTACAAACATATACTCCGTATAAGGACAACCAGTGTAGTTTTACAAGGACTTTCTTTGGCAACTGGGTTTCCAAGTATTTTCTTTGTAAAAGTACAAAAAAAATTTTAAAGGTGCAGACCGCGGTGTGCGTATCTTTGACAATTACAAGATTACTGGAAAACTATTCAGCGTGCGTAAACTAAGTCCTTTTAGGAATAGCAATCAAAGTACATTACGCACGCGTTTACCCAGTTCAGTTTCTTTAATACTCATTAATGGATTTTTCTAGCGGCCGAAGATGGCGAAAACTGGTGTTTTTTTGGGTCTTTTATAGGTAGTGACTGGAAAACATGGCGAATTCAATGACTAGAATCAATTGTTCCGTACATATTCAAGCCCCGTCTAATCGTTCATTGTCTACTGTTCCACTGAGTAGCAGCTAGACGACAAATATTCGTGGCTTGAGAATGCATAGTACAATGGATTCTAGCCTGCAGGTCATGAATTCGACAAAAATTTTCCAGTCCATATTTATTGGTGTATGAAATCTTGGATCAGAATCTTTAAAAGCGTATAGGCATGTTTAATATATCCTTATCATTAATATTACGCCATAAAATGGTAGGATCACCTCTGGATGTCTTATAGAAGCGAACTATCGACGAGAAGACTGCACACCAGTTCACTGACTTGCGCGTAGAGGCTAAGGGGAGGCGTGATGCGCGCGATTTGTCGTCCTTACCACTTAACGCACTTCTAGACCAAAAGGCGCGGTTCACCTCAGTTTTCAACGTCTATTTTATTTGTATATTCTTACCAAATATTTTTTCCCTTATTTTACACATAAATTGTGATAAAATCTTCCTCTTAGGAAATGTGTGTATCTCTCATAGATTTTGCGTAATGAGTCGTAAACGTCAAAATTTTCCACTTTACGGTTTTACGTACGCCACTAAAACCAACTGACATCCTAAACCGAAAAAAAAAAAAAATCACAATGTGTCACAACATTGTAGGCTATGATTTGACATGTATAAAAACAAAACATAAATAATGTTCGTATTTAGTAAAAATGCTGAATTTTGAAATGAAAACTTATTTTTTTTTTAAATTCCAAAGTATACATTTACGTTATTATATGTGTCAAATCACCGCGCCCTTGAGAAAGGAAAATACTGTCACCTAGACGGCCACCTTAACAAGTAATCCTTGAGGATTCCCTTTCTGTTCCTGACAATTTGTAAAAAAAAACTCAATTTCCTTACAGGCGACAAATGCACATACAATAAGCCATTAAGAGCGCTGTCAACCCCAGGGTCTAGACGGGAGCAACCAAAGGCGAGGTAACTGGGCTTTATGTGTCGTCATTCGAAAGGACAAGGGTTCTATTTCCGACTCCGACCACACTGATTTCAGTTTTCCACGGTTTTCTGAAATCATATCAGGAAAATTCTTTGAATGTTCCTTAAAACAGGCTTTAATTGAAATCCTTTCCCCTTACTCCCATGTGCCTGTGCCAAGGTCACAATTATGTCCGGGGAAACGAAACCTCCATATAAACAAACAAACAGTGGAATCACTGTTAAATGAAAATCAAATTCATATTTTATGATGTAGAAAAATTTAACGTGTGCTGGAAAACCGGTATCTGATTTCTATTTGATAATTTGTTGTACACAAAAAAGCACATACACTTAAAATTAAACTACTGTTGTAGACCGGTCAACCTATTAGGAATTATACAGACAAATTCAGGAGAAGAGCAAAATTACAAACGACTTAAAAGACTGGAACATTCGGGACTCCCAAACAATTGAATTTAACATTTAGTGTAAAAAAGTCTTAGATGAGACGTAAGTAGTTTTGTAAAATTTCTTCACTTTAATGGTGTATGCAGAAAAGATTGTGAAACAGAAAAGATACAGTAAAATACCGTAAATTTTATTATAATGTAACCATTTCGTTCAGAGAATTCATTTCTTTATACACTTTCAAACAACTCATAACATTTTCCGGCCAAAACAAAACACGAATTTTAGGTTTGTCAAAATATTTTCATGCGAAGAAACACTAATCGAAATTAATTGCTTTCTGCCATCTTGGAATAACTCCAGGCTGTTGCTCTCCTACACTTCAGAATTCCGTTAGCAAAACTCCTCAATTATAGTAAGCTATCTCAGCAATATAACAGCAAGCAGTGACTGCTTTTATGCTGAATTCCATTCAGACGTGGAAACAGCTTATCGAACGTGTTAATTTAATCAATTCAATTTTTGAAAATTACAATAAATGAAAATAGTATCGATATAACAATACTTTTGATGCGATCAGGAACTTCAGAAATATCTAAAGTGAACGCAATAATATTAGAAAGTTTGCGTACAGTACTTCTCTGGAGAGAAAAAAAATTATAGGTATATAATTTCACACAATTTTAAGCCGGTCTTCGTAAATTGAGACTAAAATAACCTAATACACGGGTGTGTGTACGTGAATTGTTATATTAGTGAACATTTGCATATGGTCCTTGCAACAGTTTTTTCCACCGCTAATTCTATATTACTCATGTGGACGTCACCAGATGGGAAAAGAACAAAGTTGAAAGGTCAACGTTACTGAGGCAACGCAAGGCTCATGACATCAACTGAAAATTTCAAATTGTGGACACCTGACAACAATTTAACTTTTTAATATATATACATACCTATATATGTATATAAAACACATTTTGTGCCTGTGTGTGTGTACGTGTGCGCCTGTTTAGCGACAAAGCTCCCGGCTTATTTAAAAAAGAAGCTTAAAATACAAGTTGGCTATTTTCACAATAAAATAAAAGTGGCAAAGGTTTATTACATGCGGTAATGGAAATGTTATCTACATCAACCCGAAACGTTTATTCGGTTTACTACAGGGTACCACAGTTACTGAATGGAAGTTGTAGTTACCGTTATTGCGTACATAACAACAGTATCGCTTTAGTTAAATATTAAAGTGCTGCAACACCGGTACATACTTTACCTCACAGTCATGTATTGTTTGTCATTTGATAGCTTTCCATAGTAGTGACTGATTTTTTTTTTCGTGATATTGAAGAAGGAACGAAAGAAAAAAAAAATTATAGAACTAAACTTCCGTGTTCGCAGCAATCAAATGCGATAGCAGCTGAGCCTGGGTTTGAAACGCCCAGACGCAGGTAGTTATTAACTATTATTCTACACGAAAGCATCCGAAAAGCTGAATTTCAGCGTTTTCCCGCTCATTTCCAACATGAATCCCGATCACGAAAGATGTGTTACGTGCACATTGTTACAGCATGAAGAAATTAGTAAGAAGTGTAAACGCAGAAGACGTTACTGAACTCATCCTATACTTGCAGACCGGTTATCACTAGGCCATTTTCACACGTCGTTCAGGTGTTCTTGCGGTCATTCCACGTATGTGCGTCGAATCTGCAAAACGATACAGCCTTCATTAACATATATATTTTTCCGTGTCAAACATGCGTGTTGTAGAAAAAAAATACATTTACCACTCATTGCACTGCACGTTTCAACTGCTTATGAACTCCCGTGTAGAATGCTCAGTTGGCGTCGCCTAACGCATTCTTCCGCGGTAGAAGCGCTGATGCAGTAGCTAACGCCATCTTAGATAACGTTCGAAGCACCCATCTCGCCACGGTTTTGCCTTCTCCATGAGAGTCACATCGTCGTTAACTTGCGTCCCATAGCGCTTGTGTATAATCGCCCTAACACCAGTTTCTTTATGGTTTCGTAGGGGTTTCTTCAACATCAAATATACGTTTTTAGACATATGTATGGTATGTCCCAAATATTTACCTCATTACAGGATATGTATTACAAATTGGACGCGTTAGCGACACAAATTACGAATTATAAACCAAAGTAGGGAATGTGAGAAGTCACTGGTTGGCTTTTGGGTCTCGAATACTTACATCAACTTTTATTGTAACGTTAAATTTCATATTACAAACAAGAAATAAAATCAAAATGACAACGTCGCTATTAAGCTGTAGGGTAGTCCACTGCGAATTTTTACGTACATATTTACAACTATCGGAAAGGGTCCCCGTTGACTGTGCGAGAGATTTAATTGGCGAATGACGAGTGTATATATATTATGAAGTCTTCTTTTCTGCTCAGTCTATTTAAACATTAGTGTTTTTTACCCTAAATTATTCGTCCAAATACAGCCTAATACAGACGGACACGGAGCTGGGTTAGAAAGCGCGACAGACCGACCGAATTTAAGAATTTTTGCTTCAGTTTCTTCGATAGGAAAGAGATAAAAAAGAGCAAAGCTGTCTTCTAGCCACGTTCGAAACTGGACCTGGGTTCGCTGACGGTAAAAGGTTTTTAAGGGCTACATCAGAGGTACTAAAATTTTGCTGCTAGTTTCCGTAAATTCAATTCATAGACTGTACAATTTCCTCAATGGTGGGTGTGTGTTTTGGTAATTGCCTCTTGTTGGTTCAATGTGCTCCAGGAAATTTAAAATAAGCCGTAAGCCGATTTAAAAGGCAAACTCGAACAAGAGTTTGAACTTCATAATGTGCCTTCACAGGTCTTCGACCATTATAAGCCGTTGGTAACTCTTTAAAGATTGGGCAAAAACAAAAGCAATAGGCCTATAAAGGAACAACTAAGCATAAAAGGTATATTAAAAACCGAATCTCAAAAACGAAAATATGACTTAACAAATAAAAATAATAAACGTCAGTGCACGTGCGCGTAATTGGAATCTTTGATCTCTGTCTCTATTTCCAGACAGTCGAATAATGGAGACAGGAGGGAAGTGAGTTGTATTCTTGTGTCTCTATCTCCTTCTCTGTGTGAGACTAGAACCTCGTTCGGTGAAGGTTTACCACTCTCCACTCAAAGCCGCAGGCAGACAACTGCGGGCGACTTCATTTCCCAGCCTGTCGATAACGGTTGGCGGTCGCTGGACATCCTCATTGCTAGTTAATCCTCTTTACTTTTTGCTGTAGCCCGCGGGGACAGCTGCCCTCGCCATCTCGGACTAATAGAAAATGTTGTCGTATACTTCATCTAAATTATTATATTGTTATTAAATATCGACAAGTTTTGGGACAAACTTTGATCTATATTTTAAGTACGCAATACTTTATTTTATTCCTAGTAATATTTCTATAACCACTTGCACAGACAAAGTTATTTGCTTGCTAGCGGTTTCTAGTCACAAATTAACGAAACCTATGAAGTAGTGAGAGTTTGACAATGTTTGAGGAACTAATATTTCTACAAAACCATACGAAAAACTTATCCAAACTTATTGACACAGGTGGCCGATTTTTTTCCAGTTTTCGTTTCCAGTTCGCCTGAAGATGTGAAGAGGTGTCAGCTTCCCAAACGCTGCGACAAGCTTGTCTACACGTCTAAGGAAACCTTTAGTGTGTTTCTGTGTGGTCTTGTTCTTTCGTTCGTATAGTCCTCGATGTTGTCATCCAGTCGTGTGTGTAGTTTGATCTACGTCTTAATAACTGCCTGTACTGTCTATATTGTACTGTCCTAAGTCTTTTCAGTTGTCCATGATATTTAGTTTGTTTCATCATTTCTGTTTTATTCGAATATATTTTCTTTATGTTTTATTTCACATAATCCCTGTCTCAACGTGCGTTGCAATGTCTATTAAATTTTCGAGTATACCGTTGTACCCCTCTAACCCATTTAGCACCCCCACCCTAATATATTTTCCCCCAAAATTCTTCGCAAGCGCACGCATAACACCTCACCAAAGTTTCATCGCAATTGCATGAGTGGCGTAGGAACGCGTATAAAAAGAACAAACATTCAAATTTAAATAGTAGATTTAATTCCATATGTCTTGTTCTAACGGCATCTGGTCTTGGTTTGTTTTATCCTTGCTCGTTTTGTCTCGCCTGGTTTTCTGGGACGAAAGCTTGCTGCAATGGCAAAAGTCCACGATTCAACTAAAAATCATCCACTACCGTTGTAAAAGTAATTCAAACGAGTTCTCAATGTTAATAGTTTAGCAACAGACAATTTCCTCCGCTAGTTGAGCTGATGAAACTAAGGGCATCAACTTTATGCTGACGCTGTTGGAGAAAACTTTGTTCTTTGACAATGTCAGGTTTAGCATCCAAATTTCTGTGTATAAGCGCGAGCATACACTTGACTCTTTTCCTACACCAGTGCAGCTAGTATTAAAAATTATCACTTTCCCAACTTTTCTTAGAAACAATATCGTCTTCCTAACCCGAAGTAGGAATAACCTTAACATGATGTTATATATTTCACTGAACTTTCAGAATAACGCCTCAAATTGCTATTCTCTCTGCAAGATTAAAAATTAAATGCTAAACGCATGTGTGATCTACAGGTTCTCGAATCACTAGAGAAATAATATGGCCAATTCCAGAACACTTTTGGTCAACTTTCAAGAAAACATTTTAACAGGGTGATCCGTTTCTGGCTGATTTTTTTTGACGCGGAATTTTATACCTGGGGAAGAGATGCGTTACTTGGGTTCAAAAGGTGGGGAAATGAGTGATCCGTGGCTTCCATTTTAATGTATTTATATATTTAGATTTCGCTGAATGATTTTAGCACAAATTCGTAAACCAAACCCGATAAAAAAAACTGAGCCGTAAATACTCGATTGTGTACAGAGAGTTTATTTTAGGAAAAACTTTTATTATATATGCAACTATATTTACCTCTTTTCTTAAAGGCGATGAACCCGCAAAATTTATTTATTTTTAGTTGTGCCAAACACTGTTCAACTTTTACACATCATGTACCACGTCATTTCCCCAAATAAATCAAAGTTACGCCCCATAGTTTTTGCATAGTCACCAAAGTCTCAAAATGGCCATTGCTGTGTAGCCAAAATAAAAAAAAAAAGCAATTAACTAATGAATTCAAAATTACAGGAACTAAAAGTAAGTCTAAAAGTATTAATGCGTTTTATGACTTATTTCACAAAAGTTAGTTTTCAAAATGTCAGTAGTTGCGAAAAGTCAAAGTTATGCAAAAAATTTACTAATTTTCATAAATTAAAAAAAACACAAAACTTTATCCCTTTGTATTTACAAAAGTGTCTTGAAGTAGCCAAAATAATTTAGTATCAGTATGAATTATTTTGTTTCGACAAGTTAATTACTTTTTTTTATTTTGGCTACGCCACAGCAGCCATTTTGCGACTTTAATGGGTGATTATACTAAATTATTAACTTCATTTATTATCTGTTTGTTCCTTGTTTTTATTTGACCCGATTCCATCTTGGAATTTCATGTTGTGTATGTATCTTGCTGACTAAGCATACTCTGCTTATTTTATGGTTTTCTTTTATTTGTTTAGTTTTCTTTGACAGTCATTCAATTTTGCAATAGAGTACGTCAAAGAAACTGAATCTAGTCATGAACTCCCATTGCACAGTTCTTTTAAAGATCAAAGATCACTAAATTATGGGACCTAAATTAATTTATTTGGGGAAATTACGTTTTACCTGATGTATAAAAGTTGATCAGTGTTTGGCATGAACATAAAATTTTCATGAGCACACATTAAGGGCGCTCTCTGCGTGAGAGGTCTACAGATAGTTAGCAACTGATAGTATAATACGTTGTCTTTAAGAAATAGCAATTACGGTGAAAACCGTTTTAAACAAAACAGCCAAACATATTTGCGATACTAGCTCCCTTTTAGTTTAGAAAAAAAAACAATCATCGTAATAACAGAAGAAACAGAAGAACATGGCCTTAAGGCCTTGTTACAGAGTTTTGCAGTGATTTCGAAAATATTTTTTTATTGCTACCTAATACTCATATCAAAATTTCGCTGCACAGTTTTGACACTTATATGTTATAATTTGTAGCTGAATGTTTTTGTAGAATTATACTGAACGGTTTTTTAGATTTCATTACCCAAAGTACCACGTTTTTCGTCGTGAAAATAAGCAAAAATGAAGGAAATTATTTTTTTGATGGCAAATGGTACATTATTTTAAAAAACGCGTCCACGGTATTGTGCATCGTGCAATTGCATATTGACTCAAATTTTAAGTATTTGAGTTATTGACACCAGTCTGAAAAAAAAACTCGGGAACAAGCCCTTTAGGCCTAATCATGAGTAGAGGTGATGGTTTATCGCGGGAAAAATTGACTGTTTGCTGGGTTTCAGCCCACGTTCAGCTTACTACAAGATTACTGGCTTTCGCTTGTACGTAAAGATGTTGCCCTATTTGACTGAGCCAATAATAATCCCGCTACTGTAATATTTAATGCCTGTTATTTGTCTGCAGACAGTTACGTTGTCAGACGTACATTACCCAATCGTAAATCATGCAATTAACTGTAGCGTTTTCAAAGGTATGTTTACACAAAAAATTGTTGCGATATACCATCATCTCTAATCATAGAGCATTACTGTGTCAGCGAGCAGCCAATGGACAGCTGCTGATACACAGATATATACAGATATTCTTGAAGGCTAGTCCACAAGTCAGTGAACCCATGAATCTTACAGGTTTCTAATAGTAACGCGAAATGTGCACGTGCACGGTGTTTACCATAATTCTATGGAGGATTCCAAGTTCCTTGTAAGAATTTCGTCAGTTTGTATCTGCTACGTTTGGCAACAATGCTATATCTCCCTCTCTCGTCCGGCTGTGATAGAAGCGCGCGGCAAGTTCCCGTGGCGGACAGACACTTCATTAAGCCGGTGGACGGGCGTGGAGACTGAAGGCCCGGAGATCCAGGCAGGATTGCAGCCGTCACCTCTCGACAAGGAGGGAAGAGGGGAAACACGCAGGCGCTGCACGGGCATCACTCGGGCGGGAGATAAGGCGCCAGGGAAGAGAAACAGCGCGGCGGCTAGGACAATGGTAGCGGGCGATACAGCTCTTGTCAGAGCGGCGGGACTACGTCCGTCTGGACGGCGCGGCACGGCGGAGCGCGGATCGATGTCGCTAACCCAGCGTCGCGGCGAACCACCGACACTCAGCAGCCCGCGCTTCTCAGCCCGTCACTCCTGTCTTCAGGTGCCGCATTACCAGTCACGTTGGGGGGATTATTATTATTATTATTGTTATTATTATTATTATTACTACCACTACTACTACTACTACTACTACTACTACTACTACTACTACTATACAATATTAACACAGAGACGTTGAGCGCACGAGAGGACTTTCTCCGTACAGCGTTGCCACATTGTGCACGTAAAATGTCATACACAACATTTTACTATGTATCTACTTTTTTGTCAACAATTTATCCTAAGATCCATTTTGCGTGCTTACTATGCGTTTATCTCTGGACAGCATGTATATGTATATATGCATATACATAGAGAGAGTGTGTATGTGTGTAATGTTTAGTCGATTGTTAGTTTCCAATTGATATTTAAGTGTTGAACATTATATTTCTTTATCATGGGGTTCCAATCAACTGGGTAAATGTAAACAACTGGTGCACAGAAACGCATCCTTTGTTATTTGTCAGTAAATAATTTAACAGTACCGAATACTTAATAAAGCTTGCCCAAAATTCACATTCATTTAAATTAAATAACATTACTACTGAACTTTTAAAAATTTATTCACTTTTGATAATGAATCGCCGAAGGTATGTTTTCCCAATACTGCCACCTTCTCTTTCTCTCACGTCTCCCTCTCTAGTGAACCTACCATGGCGGCAAAATCCCCCGTGCATGTATAACTCGGTCCCCAGAGAGAGAACGCCTGGGCTGGGGAGGGTGAGCTTGTAATATCGCGTTAAACAGGTTACCGTCTCGAGCTCAGCTGATGTACAAACAACCCGCGCGCGGGGATCACTTAGTTTGCGGACAGACGGGTCTTGAGGTAGCTACAGCTTGATCCGGAGTTGATCCGTCCCTCAGGCAGACAAGCCATGACGGCACGGAAACTTGATCGGGGAAATTTTTATGTACGCATTATGTGTTTGGCAAAATATTCCGGGCTGTACCAAAGTAGAACTGGAGAAGTACAATGCGAACGAAAAATTTTTATGGATTGACCCAGTCAGGCATGAGTACCTAGCGAGGTACTGCAACACCCTGACCTCGCATGCGAGAGTACCTAAATCCGATTCCTGGCACCGCGAAATCGCTCTAGGCGATGCTAGGATAGTTGATTAGGGACGTCGCCTACATTTGTGTTGGAATAAGGTTAATGCTACTACAGGTCGGAAAGATCAATGTTTAAAATTTGCTACAGGGAAACTTCTGTCGCTTGGGCGTTGGTATTGGTGAGAGGTGTAAACTGACCGATCACAGAGCTTCCCTGAGTTACACGATGTTGATAATTTGAAAGCCAATATTGGATTGATTTTCATTTTAAAACTATATTAAATGACTTTTCTCTTTACCACGCCTAGTTAAATTTAATTTTTCTAAGGTTTCATATTTTATTAGATACATTAGCGATTGCAGCACAACTAACGGCAAAATTTTTCCATAAGAAAACACCTGTAGTAGAATTAACCTTAGTTATAGGTACAGAAAAGAGGAGCTATAAGGTCGATCTTGAAGGGTAAGGTCGACCTTGAAGGGTGCTTCAAATGGCGCATTGCCGCAACGAGCCAAACGCTTAACTGGCACGTAATATTCCCATAGATCCAATTTTGTTATGGCAATCGCATATAATTTTATTGGTGGAAAGTCTGAAGAAGAGTTCAGTGCATTATTCTATTTGTGTTTCGCACACAACTGGTAAGTACATTTTGAAGTACGACTTTCAGAAAGAGAAGTTTTTAGCTATGTTGGAGGGCTTTTAAACAATGTTTTTGGTGGGCATTATGTTTTAACAATAACATTCCGTACTTGCCCGAAGAGTAATTTATTTTCGTATACTGGTACAGTGTGAGCACATGTGGAATAGTTTCGTTAGGGAAAAAAATGTACTTCGTAGCACACCAAAACGCATTTTGGAAACGCGTGTTAGGCTGCATCTTCAACAAATGCCATGGTCGATTCCTATCCCAGGTCTTTTACTGTATAGTAGTTGTGTGTTACTGTCTCAAATTACCTCGCTGGAGACGAGATACTTAATCAACTCGTTCATTCACTGACATGTAAGCATGGAGAGAACGTGGACTGACCATTGTGCAGACATATATTTGACCACTACTGTGACCTACAACACAAATTACTCTAGAATAAGAGAGCAATATTTATTTCTATATAGATGTATCATTCCTTTTCTTTCATTTTTACAGTCACCTTTACACACGAAAACATATCACTTATACTTAGCTAGTCCAGGAAGATTCTAACATTGTACATAGCCGGACAAATGATTAAATAACAATGCTTTTTAGTTCTGTTCACTCGGATGAGTGATTGAAGTAATGTTTGAATCCACATTTTACACACCACATCACCTCGGCGACTGGGCTTTTACTATCTTACTCTACTCATATTTCTATCCATTCCAGGTGTGTTTGTAGCAACATTTCAACCTGAATCCGTTACTTCATTTTAGGTTCGAATTGAAATTTTATTGTAAATTCCTTAACAGACTAATCTTTAACTCGCTCTGTTCTCGAGACAATGTTTCGCTAACATAACGCCTGCTCTTACGCTTATGGAGATTCTAGAAGACGGTTTTTCCTAATTACAGCTGATTCTGACCTTCGTACATAATTGCAAGGCAATATCCTTGAATTCTAAGACAATCCATGGTTGGGTATGGATTCAGAAAGTTTTAAAATACAACCAATCATTCGTTAGGTGGAATGTATAATGTCATTTGGGGTGACTTCGTACGTCACAACTTCGTACCACCAGCTTAATTTAATTTCAAATAGAGGTTAGACAGTGTCCTAAAAATCACTGTGTTCCTTATTAATAAATACCTTTATTAATACGTACGTGTCACACTTGGAGTTCACAAAGCCATTTTATAAAGGAAAACGTGTGGTATTAAGTCAACCTACACTGCTACGAATTTCCCCAAATGAAAATAATATCACAGAAATATATTTCCGGAACGTTTGAGCACGTTACTGTAATCGAGCAGTGCAAAAATGATGCATTTAGTTTAAAATATGCATTGCTTACCTTGATAACTTCAACGTAAATATAAGTTCATGTGTAAGTTATAACTAACTGGAAACATATTTTCTGACATGCGCTACTGTTTCAACTTTCTGGACATTCCGAGTAAATTCCTTTGTGAAATTATGTGATGTACAGTTCTGTCTTACACTTTTGTTTGATTATATTTTTGGTATTTAGTTCTATTGGTTTTCTTTCATTTGACCATATTCGGTCGCAGTGAGTTATGTACAAAATTATGTTTCAGTTAATCACATACCCCATCGCATAAATCGTTCGAAGATCACTTTAAATTATGTCTGTACCGTAGCGCGTGGTAAAGCATTGTTTGAGCTGTGACTTGTATGTTATTAAAATTTAAAATTAGCGATATATCAATGGTGAAGAAAAGTACAGAAAAGGAAATCGGTACGGCTTATCTGAAAAAAAGAAAATTTTTCGGATAAGCCACAACGATTTCCCTCTTCTGTACAAGTCAACCTGCACTTCATTTGATGTGACAACCTACCTTGTAAAATTTAATCATTAGATTTTGGTACTGCGCAGTAGCCTATATGAAACATAGAGGCTATGATTTCATTGGCAACTATGTCAAAACCACACGGAGCTAAGCCACTTCAATCCTTGAGGTTTAATATTGACTAACCGTCTCCTTTGGCGTGCTACTGAAACTGTTGTGTGGTCAAACCTGGTAGCAAATATAAACCGAAGTCGTATCTGCTTATCATTGAAAGACAATGTCAAAGTTTATTTACGTTTGCTTTACAAATACAAAACATCACGTGAAAAGTATTCCTTCGGAAAGAAGTAACAGATAAATTATAATTGTAAACTTCCATTGCAACAATTATTGCAAAAAAGAAAATAATTCTGGGGAAATTTTTAAACACCTCTACGTAATGAGTGGAGCAACGTGTAGAGTATAATTTTTATAATTAACTGTAAGGTACCAGTGTATTTGTATATCTGTATGTTAAAAAATAAATATTTTATAACCGCGTGCATTGTTAGCAAATTACCTTTGCGACTACGTTCAAAAATATGTTTACTAAGTTCTTTTCAACAAAATAATAATTAACGTGGGGGTTTTCTGCTCGCCTATGAGAAGCCAGTAATCAAATTATTGCGATATGCGTTCGGCGTTCCTTTACAACGCAAACACCCGTGCCAAACTTTTTCGACGGCGAGAAACATTCCACCACATTCCTTAACTATTTTTAATAAGGGTACCATTTGGCTAGAAATATTATGTGTATCAAGGTAGACCATACACGTGCATACGTAATTAAGGTGATCTACACGAAAGGCCCCGAACCAGCGTGCAGATATTTGCTCTCGGTCAGTAATTCATCTAACTTTTACTGGCGAGATTGTCATTTTATGATGTTATAATTAAGATAAGGAAATAGTGTGTGTTACTCTGATGCTTGAAATATCGCGTAGTTGAATTTTTATACTATAAAACCACTATCTTCTTGACAGTTCCCATATTTAAGTATTGAAGATTAGAATTAGAATCACAGAAAACCTAAACTAAGTTACATTAACTACTCTAAAATGTTCTTATACACAATTTTTAAAAATTGGGCTTTATGACGTATCCAGCGATGTCGTTAGAGACGGCTACATATAACTTCACAAACGAACACGAACATAGGAGGGGAATCGACCATGGAGTTTGTCAAGGAACTATCACAACATCCACCTGGATCGATTTCGGGAAATCATGGTAAACCGATATTAGGATCGCAAGGTACCGAGAATCAATCACGGGCCCTCCCGAACGCATGTCCAACGTTTTACCGTTGCGCCACTTCGTTCAATCTTAAACGTTATTCTTAAGAGGGCGTGGTACATAATTCAACGCTAAAAGCATTAATCTATAAGGAACTGTAGGTTTCTTGAAGCCAATTTGCGAAAATCAAACAATAGCAATCCTAGGCAATAGTTTTAGTTAGCTTTTTAAACAAAATTGTTTCCAGTGATACGAACTTCTGAGGCACAATTTCTGACACCGGAACCTCGTGCATTTAACTGCGGCGCAAGAGATCACGCGTAACGAATTAGTAATTCTGGATAAATATTTACTCAATAAGTTGGCAAATTCCATTATCCAGGATTGTCATTGATTACTTTATCCATATTGGCTTCAAAAAAAGTGTAGAATTAAATTGATATTTTCAGCATTCGTTTATTTACCACGCACTCTTAAGCAAAGTAAATGAAACAATGTAACTTTAGTTAGATTAAAACTTCGCAATGCGGTCGTAGCAGACGGCGCATTTATATTGACATTTGAAGTAAGCGCTTCTCTCACTTTAGCTTTTTTTACAAACAACATTGCTGAAACGTTTCTTAAAAATTAACATATTTAGACTGTAGCCTCTAAAATAACACTTACTGTGAGAATGAAAAAATTAAGTGCAAATAAAAAGAAAGTAATTACCTGTTTCCAACTCTTCTTTGCATCGTGTCGCCTCCTCTTAATTCACCAACCTGAGAAAATCGAAACCAAGCATAAAATAGTTAAATTATATATATTCTTCACTTTTATACACTAGAGTAATTGGAAACGCAATAGCGTTTTAAAAAGAAAGTAAACACACACAAACACACACACACACACACACACATATATATATATATAAACAATCTGAATTTTTCTTACAAATAGTTGTTTGTTTGTGCGTATAAGCATAAACAAAAAATCTCACAGATTGAACGATTAAACATTACATACGCATTTTAAACAGAACACAGTATGGCCTGAAGTTTCAGTGTGATATATTGGTCAAACCCATTTCCTCTCGACATTTCTGTCTGCGGTCAATTCCCAGCATAGGTTCTCTCAGGTGGAAAACTTGGCCGAATTTCCTCGGGGCACTCCCTTCTTTCCTCTTTCTAGCACGTTCCATAACTTGTCCATTCTCATCTCATATCATCGCGCGTGGGTCTCAGAGCCTCTCTGTTTAGATAACAGTGGCTAGAGCACTCGCTTTCCACCAAGGAGATCCTAGTTAGATTCTCGGCGAGGTCGGTCCCTGGATTTTGGTATGTGGAACTCGTGAAGGACGATACCGCTTGTCGGCGGGTTTTCTCAGGGATCTCCCGCTTCACCGCCCCTTTATTCCGGCGCGCTTCATACTCACATCATATAACCCCTCACCAGCGCTAAAGGCCTAGCTGTTAACTGCTAACCAAAATCTCTTCAGTTAATCAATCAATATGTAAAGATCAATCCTCGCATGACTCTTCTTTAACCACAAAAGAACACAAAATGGGAAGCGATACGGACAGAACTGTTACGGGTTGTTTGATGCAGTGCGTGGTGCATTTATTCAGAACTAGATATTTTCGTAATATATTATTATAGAAATTTAAGGGCACAGTTCACTCAGTGCCGTGGCGAGAGCACGTACAGGCATGTATATGATAGTTTAATTATACTAAACTGTGTTTCTTTACGTACATAAACATTCTGGAAATACTTTTAGCAGTTTTGCGTGGTAATTATTACACGTGACAGGCTATCACAACGTTCATGAGAGTACTTCTTTAGAGCTTACTGAATCCTCAAATCGGATCAAGCATTTGTTAGTAATAAGACTTCATCGACTTCGTGAAACGCAGTCGTCAAGGCACTGGCCTGTATGTATTTATATGCGTGTGTATATATATATATATATATATATATATATATATATATATATATATATATATATATATATACATGTACTCACATACATATATGCGTGTGTAAAGAAGTATTAAAATTAAGGATATTTCGAGTTTTTCAGGCCGCTCCATTTCATATTTTTTGGGTAAATTAAATTCTCCGTTATCGTAGACCGATTAAAGAAGTAGTCATTAGCAAATGTATTTTGGAACAAACTAAGTACGATACACAGCTTCAAGATGTAAATAGATAGATAGAGAGAGAGAGAGAGAGAGAGAGGAGAAGACGAAGAAAACAGAAAACAGAGAGCATCAGATAAAAGTATACGAGTATGAAGTAATGATTTTTTGGTCAGCAGTGAGAATGGAACAGCAGCGAAACGCAAAGGCGAGGAAATCGGGTCTGTCCTAAGGAAGCCCGCCGGACGACAGCGTCCGCCACGTTTCCCACAAGCGAAATCTTGAGCGGCTCTGCGGGGAATTGAACCCTGAACGCTGTGGGACGCGAGAGGTTTGGGAATTACATCACCGCAGCCTGTAGTCCAGGAGAATGACAAGTTACACAATACCACCATTACGTCTAAGTAACCAACAACATACACCTGTCACACTCTGTGCGTGTTCGAAACCAACTTTGACAGATCTGGACAATATAGATATGGCTGCTTCACAAAGTTTTGGCATGTATACATTATGAATCAGGACGTAATGTGTTAAATTTGTGTCATGGTAGCTGATAAAAATACGTAGAGTATGCGCTTTTTATTTGTCAGTAAGTTAATGTAGTGGCGTAATACCTGAAAATTTACTTTAAACTTGCTCTTATTTACATTTAACGGAAATTACTTGAGTTTCGTTTTTAAGACACTGTTCACTGATGCGTTGATTTATAATAAACAGTATTTTGTTCTATATTTAAAGAAATTTAAAGTCAAATTCTCGTGTTAGTATAACTCCCACCATATTCACTTAAGTGACCAACTGGAAACACATTTTATCGACTTTTTATTTATTTAATAGAGTATTACTAGACCCACTGATTTTTGGTGAAAAGAATTTGCCAACTTGTTTCACTGACTTCATGGTTTTAGCAGCGTGTCTTTGTGCAGGAATGTCTCCCATTTAACAGTACCACTAATGGTTACTGGTTACTGTGTCACACCACGTCTGTGATCTGCGGGTGTAACCGCAAGATGCGGAGAGTTATAATTAGCATCCAATCATTGATCGAGAAGCAGAACTGCAGATGTGCACGTAAGGCAATGAAACAAATTGTTGCAAGGTGTCGTGGCGGACGAGTGGTCAGACCACTCGCCTTCCACCTCGGCGGTCCGGGTTCGATTCCCGGACTTTCACGTGTGGAAATCGTACCGGACGATGCCGCTAGCCGGTGGGTTTTGTCGGAGATCTCCCGTTTCTCCCGCCCTTCTCATTCCGGGGCTTCTCCACCACAGGGCCTAATTTTACGTCATCCTTCGAAGTACGCAGGTTGCCTTCGATCTCTCATTCATAAAATCTGAATTCGGGGTTCGATACACTGATCCTTGAATATCTTCCTAACACGATATTTATGTTTTAAGTTGGTGCAACTTTTTTTTTTCACCAAAATTCAGTTGCTCTAGCTATCAGTACGAGAGCGAGCACACCCCGTTCTGACTCACACTGCAACCGTCTGTACCGTAACACGAATGCGAACGAGAATACATTTGTTTTGAAACGTCACTGCTACGAGTGTCGCCTATAGGTCGATTGCCAGAAAATAAATATCTCTGTATTGGTCAATTCTTCGGGAATACGGTTTACGCAGTACAGCCAGGAATTTAAAATTTCGTAAATCTACTATTTTCTTGAAATTCGTCTCTCAGCACAGTTTTTTTTTTATAATCCGAACAGAAAATGTAACTTCCATATCTCTGGAAGGTTGATTTTTGAAACACTCCCATATTTATAAACAAATTGACCAAACTTTGTTACTTCAGCCAGATATTTAGTTCCACCCTTCCTGCAGTTATGATTCTGAAATATGTTTTACAAAAATTTTAATGCCAGCCTGGATAGCACAAAAATTTATAAAATTTAATTGAATTTCCGTTTCGGAACGTGAAATGAATCCCGGCGATACTTCGCCAAGAGAGCGAAATTAAAGTAATATTAATTTTATTAACACGTATCAAAAGACAGAGTGCACAGTATTGTGGCTAGTACTGCTCTCGTGCAGTTGCTTAATGATTAAGGATTGAGGTTTCGAAAATTTTTCAAGTCTAGTAATGCAATGTCACTTTATACAACGCCAGCTCTGTAGGTTGAATAGAAGCTGTGGATTTTATACTAGATGACTTGAAATCGGACTAATTTTCCGTACTCTAACGTAATAAGTTTAAATATTTTAGTTTTATGAATAGGTTACACTAACGCTTATATCTCACGTATGTATGTCAGTACGCACAAATCACACGTGAAAACATGTTAGTAGTGAACACTACAAATTCCATAATCATAAAATTTAAGTCTCATCAGAACTACTGTACAATACCTACAAAGATTTTGTGACGTTACTTAAATAGCAAATGTATTGCATATTAAGAATTGCCTATCTTATACTATTTTCAAACAATTTTCTTCTGGCTTTCTTTTCTACATTTCTCAGAATTTTCTCTCAAAGTTACTATCACACAATGTATACGTTGCGTGTCGTTATTCAATAAAACGGTTTGATAATTTTTACTAGCAAGAACGAATAAAACGAAACCGAAAATAGTTTGAAAAGAAGAATAGTAACACAATAATTATTTTCATTAAAAGGTAACTACATTTGAAAAATTAATGTGAACTCGTGTTTAAACAAAAATAGGTCGTTAGCATAACAGACTAACAGAAACAAGGTAATGACTAAATGATTTAAATTTTACTAGCTCACGACTTAGTGACGAAACAGCGAATATTCAAATAAAACCAACCCCAACCCCCTTCTTTTTCCCAGAGCTGCAAATTTATTCATCCACATAACCGGAAAATGTTCACGGCTACGCATAAGCAAAAACCTATTTTCCCTTGGAATGAAAACAAATTAATTAATTTGCATTTTTTTCTCAGCGCGACGCGTATGCGGAATAATTACTGCGAGAGAGCAAAATAACAAAGCGATTTCGGAAAGGCAGAGTCAGAGAAAAAAAACAGTTCAGGTATGCTTGGAATGTGCACCTGTGAAAAGCGGATTATGGTAAATAATTAGTGGAACATATTTCCATGCACGCCAGCAAACGTACAGAAATTATTTGTCGATGGAATAAATTGAGAGAGTTGTTTACAAAATAAGTTTCATGTTACCATGAACATTAGTATTAATTTTAAATGTTTAGCAGTGTTTAGAAAATTTTCTTTGGTTCTCCTGTTTTTAACCCCCGGAAAAAAAAGGAAGAGTGATATAAGTTTGACGCCTATATCTGACTGTCTATCTGTGTCTTTTTTTTTTTTTTTTTTTTTTTTTTACACTACATCGTCTTACGATAATACTATGGGCGATTCGGAATAAAGTTAGCGCTCAAAAAAGCCCGCTAAATTTCTATTTTCAGCCAATTCGTATCTTTCCGCGCGTAACGGCTAACGAAGGGAAAATGGCTAACCTCTTTGGACACGTCACTTTATGTTTGCGCGTGTAAGGTAAGTTCTGCAGTCGGTAGGAACGTATATAGTTTGATAAGAAATGTTTATCAGTCATAGAAAATGCAAGTATGTCGATTTCAGTTGGCTTTATTCCAGTGTTTTTTGTATTACAAAAGGAAAATTTCATGGAACTATATTCGGCTATTCGCTGCCAACCATACAAGCAATAAGGCAACTACGGTTAATGTTGAATTCAATGCAGTAACGGCTAGTGATATTTTTTAAAGGTTAAATTTTTAGTGCTTACATTATCCCGAATGAACTAATACTAGCAATATTGTACAGAGATTGGTAACTGGGTAAGCAGGTGTCAGTGTTTATCGTCTCATTGAAAGCAAGGCTATTAGAGGCAGAGAAAGCTGCCAAGAGAATCAAGAAAAGGAAGAGAATGTAGGAACTATTTAACACGAGCCTTGAATTGAATATAGAAAACTGTGGGAAAGATAAATTAAAGATGACCAAACCGGGAATCGAACCCGGGTCATCCCGAATACGAGTCTAGCATTTCACTTCTACGTCATCTAGATCGGCCGATGTAAGAGGTTAAATGTATTTGTAACTGTGACAACAAGACATTGTACTTAAGGGCGCCGCGTACCTGCGGGTTAGAGACTCAAAAAGTGACGGAGCTATAAGGGCGACCGTAATGCGAGCATCACACGCAGCATCACACGCAGCATCGCCACAACGGGCCAGGCGCTGAACTAGCGTGCAAGATTCCCGCAGATCCATTTTTGCTGTTGGACCTTACGGTGACAAGGACCGCGGTGGTCGAAGGGTCAGACCTCTCTACTCCCGCCAAGACGAACCGTGTTCGATTCCCGGCGGGGTCGGTCCTAGGATTTTCGCATGTGGGAATCGCGCCGGACGATGCCGTTGGTCGGCGGGTTTTCTCGAAGATCTCCCGTTTCCAACGTCCTTTCATTCCAGCACCGCTCCATTCTCACCTCATGTCACCGCTCACCAGCGCTGAAGACCTCGATGTTAAGCGCTGATCAAACTCTCTTTCTCATTCGCTCTAATCTGCGCCCATATAATTTTATTGGTAGACACTCTGTAGCAAAGTTCAGTGAACATTTATATCTGAGTTTCAGTTTCTCATATATGTTCTGTTAGTACATTTTTAAGTAGTCAATCTGATAAGGACGTTTTTAACATGACGGCTTCAAAACACAGTTTTTTTTAGTGAGAATGATGTGTTAACAATAACATTCTTTCCTTCTAAAAAAAATGTATCTACGAACACCCTGAAACGCATTTAAACCAGTAGTAGGTGAAGTCTTAACGTTTACGTTGCGATGACGACGAAGATATATTGATTCGATCTGAACAATGGCTTAACTCTACGTGCAGATTTAATATCCGTGAAACGTGGGTTATAACTAAGAACGTGTTACACTGAGAGAGGTTGACGAACGGTATATCGTTAAAGGTTATCGCACGTTTATAACCACGATCAGACTAGAGGCCTTAAACATGTTAAGTTGAACTCTTTCTGCAGTCATATTTGATCACTGTTTAAACTAAACATGTCTGCAAGGTTATACGTCTAGAAAAAAAAACTAATTGACTTTCATAACGTCTACAAACTTTAATATACTATATTTAATTATAATCTCATAAACATTCAACATTTGTGACATTTCAATTTCTGTATTACAAATAAATTCAATGTGGCTGTGTCTGTATAACGGATTGATATAAACGTATATTTTAGAGGTGGGTGAAAATTTGATTTGTAAGTAGCAAATATTTTTAAACATATGCTATAATATGGCTAATCACATATGAAATTGAAGACCACTGCGTGTTTCCCGCCTTCTGGCAGAGTCTCAATGTTGAAGAGAGAAGGCCTGGGTGAAGGGTGGGCTGGTTGCTCGACAAGCGAGACATTCCTGTATTTCACCGACCCGAAGAATAGATGAGGTGAGGTGGGTCTGGAGCAGCGACGGATTGTGAGGGGGGGGGGGAGTTCCCTAAGAAAACCCACTGGCTAACGGCAACGTCTTCGACGTTTCCACGTACGAAATATCAGGGCCTGGACCCCACAGGGGATCGAAATAGGATCGCCTGGATTGGAGGCGAGAGGCCTAACCCTTCGACCCCCACGGCACCGTCTTTCAAAATGATACTTTGCAACTGGCACACCATTTTTTCTTACAATGCATAAGGACCAGCAATTCCTGCCGCAAAATTTCAATTTAAAATGTAATATTATTTTAACAGAACAACCTACCCGAAAAGTCAGGGATCATAAAGCTGCCAGCTGCTATGACTGTACTCGTACAGAAATTGCGATTAAATTGAACCCGCAGGCGAGGACCTCATTTTGCTGGTTCTGGGTGTTCCACACGTAAAGCAATTTCTTTCAGGATGGAGACACGGGCCAGGCAGTGAGGGGGGTGAAGTGGAGGGAAGAAATTTCGGAGAAGATGGCGGGTGCTCGTGGTGTCGCGGCAGTTAACGCTCGACTCTTACGACTCTGGGGACGTTAAATTTAGCCTTCAACCTCTATTTTTTTTTCACGCGTCTGCAGAGTACAGCACGTTCTTCTCGTAGTAGAGGATGGAAGGCACATTTTTCACGTAAGGCTGTGAAATACGAATATGTAAAAAAAAATTGTTTCGTCTTAGATTTTCGTTCTTTTCAGGCGCAATGGCAAAACGCTAGGCTCGCATTCGTGAGGACCAATTTTACATACCCCGTCTTGCACATTCCTATTTCGAATCTTAAATACACGTTTTCGAATATACATCTATCTGCTGAGAGATGAGGATAGCTATTGTCAATGGGAGTTTATTCGAAAAGCTTATCACCGTGTGAGCGACGTATGCTTAGGAATAGCATTCAAAGAATTTTACCCAAGCTCATATCTTACAATAATCTTTCAGGCTAGCGGCCGAAGATTTCATGTTCTTGTGGTCCATCCTTTTTACATGAAAATCTTGAAGCAGAGTGTTAATGTATATACGTGCATGTAAAAATATCCTTAAGGACGTTGGACCCGTAAAAATTCAAAATTTTATATTTGTGCCAAACACTGCTCAACTTTTACACATAAGATAACATGTTATTTCCCCGAATAAAAAAAAATTAGGTCCCATAGTTTTAGCATAATCACCTATCAAAGTCACAAAATGACAGTTGCGGTGTAGCCAAAATAATAAAAAGTAATTAACTTGCAGAAACAAGATAATTCATATCGATACTTAATTATGTGAACTACTTCAAGACACTTTTCTAAACACAAAGCGATATAGTTTTGTATTTTTTAAAAATTTACGAAAATGAGTAAATTTTTGCATAACTTTGACTTTCGGCTACTACTGAGATATTCAAAACTAACTTTTGCTAAACATGTCATGAAATGCATTGATACACTGACTTTCCGTTGCCGTAAGTTTGAATTCATTAGTTAATTGCTTTTTTTGATTTTGGCTGCACCGTAATGGCCATTTCGTGACTTTGACCAGTGATTTTGCAAAAACTATTGGGCCTAATTTTTTTTTATTTAGGGAAATGACGTGTTATCTGATTTTCAAAAGTTGAACGGTGTTTGGCACAAATATAAAATAATTAAATTTTACGGGTCCAACGCCCTTAACGTCATGAAATCGTAGGGTCACCACTGAATGTCACATAAGGGCGAGCTCTCAGCGAGGAGAATGTACGTCAGTTACGGTGACTTGCATCTAGAGGCTGAGGTAAATGATGGACGTGCTACGTCGTCCTTACCGCATTATAGACCTCGAACATGCATCTACCCATGCAGCCACCTTAAGCTGCGACCAGGACTTGTACACAGACAGGCACATATATACACAATGTAAAAATTACTTGTTAAGTTACCACAACGTTGTTTAGGAGCGTTAAGAAAGTAGGTGTGATAAAACCGTTTCCGGTTTCGTGGCTTTCCAATAAATGTTTAGGAGACCGCCTGAAATGTATACTCTACTGATGTTACCTTGTTAACATTTGTTTTATTTACAAGCTGGTGTAGGCCTACTGTAAGTGCACCTTATTTAGGGACACTGCTTTATCACGGGGAAAGTTTACTATTTGCTAGGCTTCAATATCACATCTTCATATCTGACGTACTGGCATGTCCCCATTTGACACGGCTAATGACAATTCTGGCACGCCGCCACTGAATTTTGTGATTCGTCTTTAAGAACTACATAACCATCCTACAATCATACAACATGCAGGCCGCCACACTGTTTTGCACAAGACGGTGACACGAAACATTCTTGCGATTTTCCACTGTCTCTAACCCTATAGTGCATGGGTTAAAAACTTCCAATACTATTAATGTATTTTTTAGTGTACTTGCAACACAACTGCAACTTGTGGGTCTGTGCCCCCCCCCCCCTTCTCGTTCTCTCTTCATGGAGTGAATGAATAAAGAGATTTTTGATCAGCGCTTAACATCTAGATCTTTAGCGTTGATAAGGAGATGGAATGTTGTGAGTATGGATCAGCGGCGGAATGATAAGGGCGGGGGAAACGGGAGATCCCCGAGAAAACTCGTCGACCAACGGCATCGTCCGGCACGATTCCCACAAACGTATCGCCTTGGTGAGAGGTGAGTGGTCTGACCACTCGGCCACCGCGACCACGTTCTCTCCTCATAGACCCAACTACCCCTGGCTTAACACACTGTGGTCGCGCTCAATACAGACTTGATTTCCATCAGTGTGCGGCTAACTCGAGCACTACATCTGCGGCGATATCCCCTGCTTGAGCCAGTGTAATTAGCAGCACTGTCAAACACGATTGTGTCAGCGGTATCGCCATACGCGCAGACGACCAAGCTACGATTAGACGTGGCGCGGCTTCTGTGATGTGAGTCTGAATGTGTACACAAACACACGCAGTGTCTCAAACCTCCGTGGAGTGGACAGGTTTGTGTCAGCTCTTCTACTGGTGCATGAACATCAATGTAGCGTGACATTCGCGTTATACTTTACTCGGGAACTACAGTACTTATTTTTGGATTGGGTGTGTTTAACTCCCATCTTATTGAGGTTCTACCTGCAAATCACAGACGTTTCAGTAACCTCATCTCGTTGGCACATTCAAATGTTATAGATGAGATAATAATCTTTCTTGGCTAACCTAGTCACGTTTTGTAAACGCCTTTTAGCGGTCAGAGTCTTCTTCCTGAAACCCATACCGTTGAGGAGAATCTCCCTGTCCCACTTACCGACTTCCTTTAGCAAATGTTACAGGCAAACACAAGTACCGTATCAACAAAGAAAAAATAATTTACATCATCACGCAATAATCCTCCTAAACTGTAGCAAGCAATCAATCTTCTAAACGTTGTTATCGTTTTAAGGTATATTTTTTTTACATTCCAGAAAATATCCTTCAAAAGTACCGTATGCCTGGCAACGTCGCCAGGCGACCAGTTGCTGCCAAGTGCGACTCGCCCAGTGGGTTAGCAGGAATTCTTGGAAATCCAGAGAACTTCCCCGCAAGCTATATCCACGAACGCGCTTGGAACGTTCTACACTCTTTTTCCCCCTCTGTTTTCTACTCTTCCAACCCTCCATCGTTTGTTCGCTTCGGCAAGCCTCGTCACTTTCAACCGTGCAAAGGGCCTCCCGAATATCGGAATTCGCCTGCTTCCTACACGCTTGTCTCCTCTTGAAAGACGGTTCTGAGCGGCTCGTCATGTTCCACACTTCATCACCCCCCCCCCCTTCCACCATCCTAGGAAAACTCAGCTTTAGTGTAAACACTTTGTATGCCGACGTTCTTTGGAAATAAAATAGACGAAGTTAAGGCCTATGTATTTTTTTTTTTTTCAAAAGGAAGGAATTTATCTCTTTCCTGAAATTGAGTTGAACAGCGGTAAAAATATTGCTTGCTTACATATGCCGGCGAGGAAATTGATAGATACTTATTTAAGCAGCGATACTTCACAACACATTTGTCAAAGGAAAGTGATACACATGTACAGAAAAGACACGCGCGCATATATGAAAGTCGAAAGAGAACAGCATGGATGGTACATTCCTCCGCAAACACAACTAACGATACATTGCTACAGTACACTCTTAAAAATAAGTAACTTTGCCACACGTACGTATAGGAACGCTAAGAAAGTAGGTATAGTAAAATTGCTTCCCAGACATCCATGGTAGCACTTCTAAACTTGTTTGTAAAACAGTCAAATATATACTAAAGTTGCTAGACTTGTATTGTAACAACTGTAAAATTTTGCATTTTTACAAGGCGGAAGTACGGTAACTGTCCCATACTGCGTTTAGGTTAATTAATAACTTCCTAAACATTTTAGGAAGTTTATTTACAGTGTAGCGGAATTTCACAATTACAAAATACACTACCTCACGATTAATTTAACTTTTAACGTTACAGTGTTTTCTATTTAATTTTGTACAGTTGGCTATGATAACATGGCTAAGTTGCAAGTCAAAATTCAGCATTAATAGAATCCTTTCTTTTACTTCATTTATGGGATCGCTGAAAAGATCGCTTCTATTAAATCAATTTTAGAAACGGTTACTCTGCATGTGGTCCTGAATAACTGAACTAAATATTTAAGCGGACTGTTGTCGGTAATGAACACAGGTGTTGTTTCCTACTCTCTTGGCAGCCTTGTAAATAATAAAAAAATCCTATGACATGTTCAAGTTCTTCCTTATGCCCCACGAAAACTCAGTTAACAGTTACTGTAGTCATTTAACTCTACGGACCGTGTTTTAACTTACGTGTTCGTAAAATCAATTAAGAAATTTCAGAGAAGATTTTTATTTTTTTCACTTGAGATCAACATATGAACGGCGTTAAGGCACTAGGTAATTAAATCTTTCTTGGTTATGTAGTAGTTTCAGTTACTGATTTCAGTGGCGTGTGGTGAAGGTGTTGCGAGGTATCTCAACTGTGCATGTTTACTTCATTTATTCGTCGGCCTCTTAAGAGGGCGTGGTACATAATTAACCGCTAAAAGCATAGGTTTCTTGAAGCCAATTTGCGAAAATTAAACAATAGCAATCCTAGACAATAGTTTTAGCCAACGTTTTTAACATAATTGTTTCCAGTGTTACGAACTTCTGAGGCACAATCTCTGACGCCGGAACCTCGTGCATTTAACTGCGGCGGAAGAGATCACGCATAACGAATTAGTAATTTTGGATAAATATTTACTCATAAAGTTGGCAAATAGCATTATCTAGGATTGTCATTGAGTATTTTATCCATATTGGCTTCGAAAAAAGCGTAGAAATCAATTGAAGTTTTCAGCGTTTATTTATCTATCATGCACTCTTAAGACGGAGTTGTGCAGCGGACCTCACAGCGCATGTAACATATATGCATCATAGCTAGCTCGTGAGTGGTCGGTTTAATTTGGCTCCGAGATACTAATTGGTTTCTGCGGTGTGTATCGAGACTGTACAATAGTGAGCAAACACTAGCTTACCTTGCAACAGCACACCACACGCCACCGACTGCCATGTTCCTCAGTGCTGGTAAGAGAATACATAAGGGGGAAGGGGAGGTATGGGGTGGGACTATGAGCCAATGGGGTACGCGGGCAATCGGCAGCAATCGAGCTAGAGGGTGATCGATGATTAATGATCGGCGACGCTGTCACGATGCGATGGCGAGGGCGAAAATGTGTCATCTGCCGTGGGGGCAGATCACTAGGGGGTTGGACGTCGGGGTAAAATGCGGGGCGGGGAAGGTTGGGTGTTGATTGTTCGCTGGAACGAAACTAACACGCAGGACAAACACTGTACTCCCACTATAACCCCCACACCCTTCTACACCAACCAACAACCCGCCCCAGTTCGCACAAGTACTCTTCTCCAAATTGCCGCGGCAGGACTACAACGAGCGAACACTATGGCGGCACATTCAACGGTCAGTGGTGTGCTGCGAAAATTATCATCAAAGCTCGGGATCGTTTTGTTCTTGGATGGCATGATCAATTAGTGTAAACAGACTACGGATATAGAGAACATCATTTTTTTCAATTTAGTTCTTAAAACACGGTTACATGCTGTGCCGTATAGGATCGGACGATGGTTACTTGACACGATTTAACCATTAGTAAACTAATAATAAACCTTCAGCACCGTCACACTACCATAATTATAACTCACCTAGCCAAGAGGAAACAAACGAATTACAAAAAAAAAAAAAAAAAAACGTACGACACGTACATATAACACTAATGCATAATAACGCACTAATTTTACAGCGACAAATCACCCCCTCAAGATATAGGCTGTTGACGGTAAAGTGAGCATGTCTGAAGACTAATAACAAAAAATATCTACTTTATTGTGACACCAGCGTTTATTTTTGAATACAATAAAAGCTGTGAAAGCTGAAACGCGAGAAACGTAATCAGGATTTCAAACGTACTAACTTTACCTTAGACAAGTTATAAGTCATGTATTTAAGTGTAAAGTAGGCTAGTTTTTTCTCAAAATACGCCAAGTGACCACGCGAGTACTGATACGTTCACATACACTCTAATAGACTATAGATGGTGAAAAATAGCGAGAATGTTTTCTGCTAGCGTATTCTGCAAATCAGTGTAGCGTCCTGCGCTACGTATTGTTGGCCGACGATTATGAAGCACAGTCTTGTTGTTCACAGACGAATCACAGACGTCCAGTAGTAGCGCACCAGAGTTATCATTGGTCCAGTCAAACAGGGACTCGCCAGTAACGAAATAAAAGCGCCGGAAATGAATACGTTACAACGAAGTCTAGTAAACAGTCAACTTTTCCCGCGATAAATCACCTTCTCTACTAATGACGCTTACAGTATAAGCTGGAAAGCGCACTATCTCTAGGTAGTTACATATTCCAGAAAGTGATAATTCTAAATCAAGTCCGAGACTTTTGTTACAGTTAACTGTAATTTTGCAACGAAGTTAAAACTTAGCACCAATCCCTCACGTCGTTAAAATATTAACATATTTTAATTTTTGCTACTTTTTTACAGTTCAGGGAATGAGAATTTCATACACACTGGTTCAACTTCCATTTCAGAATATAAGTAATGTGTTACAAAGTAGACAAACCACGACAGTAACATGACAATTCAATAGCTTGAATGGGTTATAGAAACTTCTCATTCCGTACTTCCATTCAAGAGAAAATATAATAATACATCTCCAGAAAGCTAATATTGAAGGTGATACAAATCATACCCTTCTAAATTAAGTTTAATATAGTTTAAGAGGATAGTGTACCGGTTTCAAATGTCCGTGTTTGAAGCATGGGTGCAGCTGAGCGATAAGAACCAGAATACCGCGCTCCACAGGAAGCATATCGCCTCTATTCAGAGAGTGCCGAACTGTCACACAAGGTTTTCGTTGCAGTGTTTTTCTTATGAGACTTTAAGCGTTGGACATAAAATTTTATTTCTTTGATAGTATGAAGTTGAGGCCAACGTATGCAATTTGTTTTGCACTTTGCGAATTCAGGTGATTTTTTTTGGAGTTACAGCAGTCTAAACAGCCGGTGAGCCATTTTGAGAGGCCCGAAAATCATGTTTCTAACAGGCGTGCTGAATTTTCGAAATTATAGAAGCGTAATTTCAAGGGTGTGTTTTTTTCGTAGGTAAGCGAATATGAATAAATTAAGCGGTTTCGTGTGGAAAAGAATACGCGTGACACGCTGCACCACCAAGCATACTTCGCCTGTAAATCAAACGTGCACGAGGAACTGTGAATCTCGCCCACATTCTACCAGGAGCCACTGGCAGTAGGCAACCCGGGCTGGAAAGTCTGGTGCGGCCAATACTTTCACACGTCGTACATGATATGGGTACAACTGTCCCTCATGTAATGCCCGCCATATGAGGTATGGCGAAACACCTTCTGCTGCAATAACTCGTCTAGTACTTGAGCCCGGCATTGCATCCACTTGTAGTAACACATGCTCCTCCATTTCCGGTGGCGAAACTGTTCTTGGTCTACCTGCATGTCTCATGTTGGGTTTAAACGATCCTGTCTCGCGCAGGCGCTGATATGTCCTTGTGAGCACTCTGCTGTCAGGCTGTCTTCTCTGCGGGTACGTCTGTTGGTACATTCCAGCTGCCATTAGATCGCCCATGCATAAAGCGGATGTCTGCCATTTCTTCATTATAAAACGTGAGTGGAGCCATGGCGACCTCGTCGAACTCTACGCAGCCACACAGCATTTGCTGTTGACTGAGTGAACTGGTGTCTGGGACAGACGGTGGTAACAGTGTTGCAACATTGCAATGCTTGCACGTGTCCGTATATCGTAACTATGTTTTAGCATTATTTGCTTGCTTCATCGTCCTCGACACACCCCTTTCGTTTGTACCTATAATTACCAAACATTCTGTATATTTGCAATATGGAGACGGGTGAGGGTACAGCGCTGCAGTGATGAAGCGTAGGACTAACAACAGTCGTAGCGGCCGGGGTGAGACCTAACGTTGCGTTTAGGCCACCCTAAACTCCAGATACAGAAACGCATAGAATAAAACTTATTTCTTCGCAACACCTATACCTGTAAACAAGGTTAATTCTCCTACAGGTTAGAAAGAAACATTTGTTTTCTTATGGGAGAGTTTAGCACTGGGAAATATTGTGCCGCAACCTCTGTTCACACATGGGTGTCGCTGAAGGGGTGATTTAAACTTTACGGTAATTGGAAGTGTCACATATCTGTTATGTAGTATATTGTTAATTCGTGGTATAATAGCCATTTTTAAATTATTATCTTCTATTATTTTCGAAATAATATATACGCCTATAAGATGTATTTATTTCCATAAGAAGTAGTACTATAAATGCCAGCGTTTGGTTACAAGTTCTTACACTTCGGTAGCAGTGGCGTCAGTAGACGATATTTTTATATTTTATTTTCTTGTATGAAGAGGAATATGAACTCGTAAGTGCTGAGTTGTATTTAGTAACTTAATAAGTTGTTCATGTGTAATTATATTTTGTATTGTACAGTGTAGTTTAACAGGTTCTTTTTGTGTGGCTACAGCAGTTAGCTAATACTGAGAAGTGGAAAAACGAAAGGCTTTTAATTTGATTTACTACATCCAGATTATTATTTTTCATACGTACCTAATAGTACTACTATATTAGAAAAGTCAGATAAGTTACAGTAATAATGTCAACATATTGACACATTTGAAGGTAACAAACAAACAATCACCTAGTTCTTTAACAATGTGGACAAATGCTATTATTACACGCGGAAACCAAAATATCAATAATTTTCGGTATATTATTGACACCAGTGATCCTAGAGATAAAAATGTCCCTGTGTAAAACTTTTGACGTATAGATATAACCTGTAATAGAATTAACCTTACTATAAATATCCAGTGGAGACAAATACCCGAGACGAACATGAAAGTGTCATGTCACTACATAGGTACACTGCATGCGTATGAAGTACAAAATCAAAGGAGCGCTAAGGGTGTCGCTGACAAGCGTATGTAATTCATTATTATCTAATCAATTTCATTTGTAGGTAATTTGGCTTTAGTCCAACGAATGTTACTATTTTTGTATTTTTGGAATCAGGTAGGAATTTTCCCAGATACGAAAGTTTGGAAAAGCCGTATTTATCCATTTTGAATGGTCCGGAAATAGTGTTTTCGATAAGCGTGTGGAATTTTTAAACTTATAGCGACATAGTTTGAAGTTTGTGATCATTTCGTAGGCCTACAAATGTAAAGCACGTTAAGAAGTTATTAAAAAAAAAAAACGACCAATCGCAACTCCCTGCTAAACCTTTTATCACTTGAAGGGAGGCCTCTTAAAAGAATCTCCTAAGGTGTCGATAAATATATTTCTATATATTTTAAATAGTAAAGGCTTGCTAGTTATTTGGCTAATTCAAATGACAAAAAATATATACAAAACGTATAATACATTTAAAAATTGAGATGACTTAAAGTCTATGAAAATGATTCGGGAAGGTGCGAAATAGACGCAAAGTATGGAATGAAATACCAAAACTTTGAGCGAAGCGTTGCGTCTATTTCTTAATATTGCGCACTGTACGTAATTAATTGTTAAAATATTTACACTTCCATTTGTCGTTTATATCTAATAACTCAGGCATGGAGAAGGTCCATAATATTTTCATTAGATTTTAACAGCACCATCGTCAGAAAACTCTGAAAATAACATTCCATGTCATATGTGAAGACGCCTGTACCTTGGTGCTTAGGCGGCGTTGTAGTGTGTCACACGTAATCTTTTTTTACGCGAAACAGCTCAACATATTAACGTAACGTTTTGGCGGCTCAAAATAGCCACCCAGATTCGTAAAACACAAGCATGAGTTGACCTTTAATACAAACCATCCACAAATAATATTACACGGTCGCCTTAACTCCTGTAATATAAAATAACTACTAGTAATACGAAAATACGCCTGCCTGTCGCTACACAAATAGAGGCGATATAGTTCGTTCGGGATAAACTTAGCATTCAAAATTTAACCTTTGAAAAATATTACTACCCATTGCTGCATACAATGCAACACTAACTATAGTTGCTTTAATGATTGTATGGTCGGCAGCGATACTACGCAATATAGTTCCGTGTAATTTCTTATTTAAATACAACAATACTGAAATAGAAGTAAACGAAATCGACATTATCGACAGTATTTTATATAATTTAAAAAAGGTTTTTTTATCAAACTATATAGGTTCCTACTGACTGCATAATTTATGATTCTCGCGCAAACATCAAGTGACGTGTCCAGAGATGCTAGATATTTCCCGTCGTTAGACGTTACGTGCGGAAAGATACGAAATAGCTGAAAATAGAACTTCAGCAGGGATTTTTTTTTGAGTGCTCACTTTATCCTGAACCGCATAATTTGCCTCTTATCGCTTCCCTGTATACAAAACCTCAGACGCGGAAAATTAGCCTACATGCGATACGTATGTAATTGTGAGAGAGTAAGAGGTTGTAAAATTCTCGAGCGGCCATTGCTGCGTCTGTTTCCTTACAAGGAAGAACGAGCTAATGGCGAACGACAAGGAACTCTACCCAAGTCAAAATGTTTGTTCGTACGTGTGAAGTATTTTAACTCCTTCATAACCTTACTGAGTACAGATAAAGAAGTACTTTAAGCACCCATTGTTTAAATGGAAGATATTTCGTGCGACCCTGCTCATTCACCAACTCGCTCTCTGACTTCTACCGTCTTTAACGATTCGCGGATAACTTTTTATTTTTAATTTCCTTTTACGTGCGGAATAATACCTCCTTTATTTTCCTCCCAAGGCGGGGCCGTGGAAATAGTCGAGCGGTTGACGAGTCCGATACTCGCTCGGCAACTGCCTCTTGGCAGATAATTTCCAACCGGGATAGGGGTAGGAGAGAAGGCGAGGCAAAAGAAAAGGGTGAAAGGAGAAATGGGAGGCGGGGCAGGGCGATAAGGAAACGCTGAAGATCTAGGGAGGAGGGGTGGGGGTGAGGGGCTCGAGGGAAAAAATTAAAGAAACCCGGAGGCGGAATGAAACCTGAGCCTGCCGTTGTTTCCAGCCATCTGCACTGCGGGACTCGGAGAGAGAGCGCGAATGTTTAACGAGATGAGGTCGCCTTGCCGCTGCCTAGGCGCCAGTAGTGTTCTGATAAGTCGAGAGTAAACATCTGGTCGCAAACAACCGCAGTACTTTAAGACGATTGCTTATGGACCCTAATATTAAGTCCTTGGTCTTCTACGCTTGTTTTTCAATCCTTAAACGAAGCAGATATAAAGCCATTGTATAGATGTGCTAAAATTTTATTATTGTGTAGTCAACAATTTTTTAAACCAATAAACTAAATAATTTTGGCTGACCATCAGGGGCCGCGGTGGCCGAGGGGTCAGACCTCTCGCCTCCCACCAAGGCGATCCGGGTTCGATTCCCGGCCGGGTCGGTCCCCGGCATGTAAGAATCGTGCCGGACGATGCCGCTGGTCGGAGGGTTTTCTCGAGAATCTCCCGTTTCCCCCGCCCCACCATTCCGGCGCTGCTCCATACTCACCTCATGTCACCCCCCACCAGCGCTAAAGACCTCGATGTTAAGCACTGACCAAATCCCTTCACTCGATCACTGATCATCAGTAGCTAAGGGTAGTGTTCCAGGACATACAGTACTTAGTAAACACAATACGGAACTCTGTTGTGTGTGGAAGCATTAGAATGGCAGACTTTCGAGCCAGAGGCGTTAAGGGCGACCTAGAAGCGCGAAACAAATGCCGAATCGCCACTACGAGCATAGCTTTGAACTCGCCTGCAAAGTTCCCGCCGACCCATTTTTACTTAAGAGTACGTATTAGATAAATAAGCGCTGAAAATATCAATTGATGTCTACGCTTTTTTCGGAGCCAATATGGATAAAAAATACTCAATGGCAGCTCTAGATATAGGCTGTTTGTTCACTTTAAAGTAAGCACTACTCAACAACTATAACAATGAAGAAAATGTATTAAATGGGGCTAAAGAAGTAAAGTTTTGAGAGTAATTAAATGTTTGCTCTAGATTTTAGTTACATGGAGGTTTTCGTATTTTTTTAAAAAATACAAATAATTTTTATTTTTAATTTTATGAGCATGTCATTGTAGCCTGCAATGTATTTATTCACTGTGATTTTTTTGAGTTTGGTATATCAGTTGGTTTTAGCGTAGTCCTTAAAACTGAAACATACAAAATATGACTATCAAGCAATTACGCGAAAACTATGAGAGATAAAAAAATTTCATAAGAGCCAAATTTAGTCACATTTTGTGTCTTAAACAAGAAAAAAAAATATCTGGTACAAATACAAAATAAAATAATGATGATGAAAATTGCGGTAAACAGCGCCCTTAATGCTTTCAGCGTTGAATTATGTACCACGCCCTCTTAAACAGTGACCACACAATTTTAACGGTGGAAGATCTGTAGCAAAGTTCTGTTCATATCTATACCTTAGTTTCACACACATTCGGTTAGTGCAGTTTGAAGGACGGCATTATGAAAAGGCAGTTTTTAGCTATGTTGGAGGCAGTAGCAGCCTGTGAAGTCAGATAATGGGTGTTCACACATATTCTCGAAAAATAATTAAGAAAGTAAATTTGTAATTAAAAAATGACACAAGTTGTTCCAATAAACTAAATTTCGTGTTGTTTTACTAAACGTTTCATGATACAGAACGTGGGTTATAATTTTATTACTAGCACTGAATGTTGTTTCTCATTTTCCTTTATTTCATTTTCAGGCAAATTTCAGTATGGATATTAACAGCATGAATGTATAATTTTCTCCCAGTTAAATAGTTGATTCTTAGATTATCATTTTCTGCAGTTTAATGATATTGATATTTTCTTTATTCGTAACGTCCGTTATGAAAATATTATTTCCTAGCAAGGATATCCAGAACCATTTCAAATCTAGCGTGCAATATGTAAAAATGGTGTTTATGCACATTTATTTTTATTGAATGTATTCTGTATCATTGGCATTTGTTTTATACTAACAATAATTCGTCTCCTCGCCAGTTTTGTTGAAGGCTTGGGTCACATTGTCATTTTTGCTCAAAATGTTCGTTTGGCCTGGTATTAGACAAAGCGTGCTGGCATCTAACGAAGTGATTTATAGTTGCGGGGATGAAACACTAGCTGCTCCAATAGGTAGGGCCACGATTTTGTCGCGAAAAGATTTTTGCCCCACTTTGTTTCAGTGTCTCACGTGCACATCGATAGTTCTGTTCCAAGGTTATTGGCAGCGTGTCTATGTTCAGACACGTTTCTCATTTGACTGCACCAATCAGAACAAGATTATTGTGAGTATGTACGTCTATAATTTGCCAAGGCCAGTGAGAGTAAAATCATCCAACCACAGACGATGTAGCAGAGCTGCAGGTGTGCACATGACGCATCGAAACCGAATGTTGCAAAAATCTTTTCGCCATAAAATCGTGGCTCTACCAATAGGTGCTGCCACCAAGCGGTAAAAGAAGGAACCGTTTCCGCGATCAACTGGCATGAGCACTATCGAGACCTGTGCACTTCTCCAATGTTAAAACTTCCATAAGAGGTGACGTCATTTTGACGCGCGCATGCGCAGAGAGGCCGAGAAGGGAAGCCGAGAGAAGAGCAAAGCTCTGCTGTTCACAGTACAGTGTTTCAACATCGCAACTTTACAGGATAACTCCGTGCATTAATGATCGGTGAGACGAACATTATAAGCTGTATTGGCGTTACAAAACACGCAAGAATGTTTCAAACATTATACAATAATGCTTCACAGAAAACTGGGTGTTCACGTGCACTTGTGCGCTTATATACCGGCCGTTACTGATTTGAGGCCTTAGAATCAAAGTTTTTTTTTTTTTTTTAAATAAGCACGGTGTATAAACAATGACATTCTGACGTGCACGTCTGCAGCTCTACTTGATGATTATTGGTTGTGTGTATTTTTTCAGAGTCGTCTTTCAATTGACTGTGCCAATCAGGACCAGCTGCTGAACAGCATTACCACACGACTGATGGTTTGAGAATATAACCCTCTGGAACGCTAGGAATTAAAACATCCTATAGATCATTCGGGATTAAGTAAGGACAAAATGTTAACCTTTGAGAAAAATCACTAGCCATTACTTCAAATAATTTAACTTTAACAATGTTTACTTTAATCGTTACACGGTTGGCAGCGAATTGTCAAGTATAGTTCTGTGTATTTTCAAATTTAAATGCAACAATACTGAATTAAAATCAACATAATTCGACATATTTGTGTTCTATATGAAAATAATAAACAGATATTTTTATGAAACAAATAGGTTCCTACCGACGTGTCCAGAGAGGTTAGAAACTTCCCATCATTAGTCATTGCGCGCGGAATGATTCTAATTGACTGAAAACAGAAACTTAGCAGGGCTATTTTTGAGTGTTCACTTTATATTACTGACGACGAAATAGAGCTGCAAGTGTGCACGTAAGCACTGAAACAAAGTTGAAAAAATATTTTCGCAAAACTTCGTGTCGCTACCAATAACCAACTGTGAACGCTAACACCAAAATGCATCGCTACGCAATTTCGCCCGTAGCTATCATGAGGTTTCAGATAACACCGGAAGTGTTTCTACAATACATACTGCACTCTTATAGGTGGTTCGGGATAAAGTGAGCACTCAAAAAACCCAGTTAAAATTTTATTTTCAGCCAATTCGTATTTTTCCACGCGTAACGGCGACGGGAAAATGTTTTACCAAGCTGGACACGGCTTGATGTTAACGCGTGTAAGATAAATTGTGCTGTCAGTAGGAACCTATACAGTTTGATAAAAAATATTTACTATATATATAAAATACAAGTATGTCAATTTAAGTTGATTTTGTTTCAGTACTGAAATACGAAAAAACACGGAAATATAATGTGTAACTTTGTTACCAACCACACTAGCAGTAAGGGAACTAGATTTAATGTTGAATTACATGTAGTAACGGCTAGCGATATTTTTGAAATGTCAAAATTTTATTGCTCACTTTGTCCCAAATGACCTATACCTGGGTAATTAACGTAAGCAAACACTGCAGCCAGTACAAGTGGTTTGCCTCTGTCTGTCTGGCACAACTGGTAGATAAGTTCTGATATTTCGGTAATAATCCAATGACGTCCGGTAACGTAAGTAGCGTCAATTTTCACAGGCGCATGCCATACGTAAAATGCACGGAACAGTAGCTAATTCCACAAAGCACTGATAAATTACTGGCGGGGCAATATGACCAACCACATTCCATTGCACCCTTCATTTGAGGCATTAACAGGCGAACGCCGGAAACGAGTTCAAAGGAAAGCGAAATAATTTTCCAATCGCGCGCATGTACTACCGGTTGTTAATTTTTCAACGGGTTTCAACAGCGCACAGCTTAACTAGAGTGGTTGAAAATATACCATCAACTGTGATTGGTATGATTAAGTCACCGTTCATTAATAAAGTGTTAAGTCAATAGTAAAAAAAAAATTCTTAACTTTTTATTTACACCAAATGGTATTATAATTGTAACCTTTACCTCTGACGACTTTTTCGTCAGATAAATATTTGCATAAGCAACGGTTATCACATAATTATATGTCAAAGTCAAATTTATAATGTTACTTGAATTTCCCCACATCGATATGGCCAAGCTAGTAATACAAAATAAGTTAATTTGTAGCGATTATGTACTACACGATGTACCTTATGTAATACTATCCGATGTAATTGGTGGGAATGATTTTACATTTAAAAATTATTGAAGTACGGTATGTTCTAAAAGTTTCCACAAGTTTTAAACTGTGAGACCTACCCCACGTGTGATTTTAGAGATGTCGTTATGTACCTCCTAATTACACATTTCACCACTGTGAATTTTTTTTATTGATTTAAATGAACTGTATCGTATTTTCGTTCTGTTAAAAAAAACAGCATTAGTTTAGAAGTATTGTGTACAACTATGAATAATTTATCGTTACTGAACAATAATATATTGAATTGTTTACAGGAAATCGCTCAACAGGTCGTGGGTAAGCATCACAATTGAAAAAACTTTTGCGATAAAAAAAAAGCTTAATTCTTGTTTAAGTTTCCGCCAAGAAAATGTAGTTTAGTTACCGTATTACACATCACTTAAAGTGAAATAAAAACTTTTAAAATAATGGATATATTATACTACCAGTGAATATTTACCTTTCCAACTTTTGCTAAAATAAACAAGCTATTATACGTAGAAAAATTATCATAGTCATCGGAAATCAAGTATTTATGCCTGAGATTACAATTAAAATATTTGTATTATTATTATAGACTAGAAGGTCCTCAAAAGTGCTCACATTGCCGTGATCAGCCTATATAAACACGTATTTTCAGAGTTGAGAACTTAATTACAAGATAATCTAATCGGTACGCATTATATGAACAATCGATTTTTAATCTATAGAATTTTTTACAGTAAATGTATTGATGAAATAGTTCAGAACTTTATTCAAAACAGTATTGCGGAAGCAGTTGAACAGTAAATACTAATTCAGAACTATCAATCAATATATACATCAGGATAAAGCAACTTGTAAAATGTTGCCAACCTTACGGATTTATCCGTTTTTTTATATAGAGTATAATCAAGGGATGTACGGATTTTTGTTCACAGCTAAGGAATTTTTTGTTTTCTGAAAATATTTCATACAAAAAATTAATTAATGGTCATATGCTACCATACATATAACATATATAATTTTTATATCTAAATTATGATTATCATACATAATTGAAGCTATTTAACTTAATTCAATGCCATTAATTATTTTTTACTAGGAAACTATAAAACCAACAACACACTTGTCAGCAGATTGAAATTTGCGTATATAAACGTAACTTATTTGCTAAAACTGTATTGGTTTTCAGTTTCAGAATCGTAATACCACTTTACAAGTGTCACATGTATGTTTTGTACATTGCATTCGTAACCTTTAAAACGTAACGCATGCATATACTTCATCGCCGAGGAATGTAAACACTGCAGGTATGAATCACTCTAGCCTTCGCAAAAAGTTTTGTGACAAAGTTATTTTGTACAGATCTATGTAAATATTTCTTCGTTTTTTAATCTATTGGTGTACAATCAATGAATTTGCAACATTGTGTTGCAAGGTAATAATGTTCAACTCCACCATAGAAAATCAGTATGATATACACACAAATACATCGTGAATTGTGGGAAAAGGGCAGCTGACATCGAATTCGAAATGATCATTGTTCTTTCAATGTTCTGCATTTTCCATTCGTGCAAAAGGTGGGAAATTAAAACCCGAAAGACATTTTATGAGGAACAAGCATAAATATGCTGCGAATTCAATGTCAAAATTTTCTATCTCTTCTGTTTTTAGTGTAACCAGCTTTGATTTGACTGACAAAGTGAAGAGAGCGGAACTATTGTCGTCTTCGTCCACTGATAAAAACAACACTGCAGTTAGTACTGCTTATAATTTATTTAAACTGTTCCCACATATGTGTTCCGATTCTACCATAGCGAAGAACCTTTCCTGTGGATGTACAAAGTGCACTGATATTGTAAAAACTGAAATAGGCCGAAACTCTTTTAAGGATCTATATAAAAACAGTTATACAATTGAAAATTTAAGATCCAAAAATACGTGTAATTGTATAACACTTTTTAATAAAGTATAACATTAAATAATTTTTAGGGATATTAGCCAAGTTAGGATGAATTTCGCTACGGCCTAGGAATAATACAAAAGAAATTGGCCTGCTCTGATGGACATAGCGTTTATATGTTCAACATTACAGGTATTACAGTTTGGAACTTCTCAAAATGACTATGAGTAACTTTTTCAGACTGATGTTTCTGGGGGAAAAAATATTTTTGATTCGTAAAACAGGAAGAGAAAAACTTTTATTTGACTTAATGCCATACTTCACACAAATAAATTAATTGGTAACCGCTTTAAATATTATAAATATAACTACTACGAAGACACTGTGTGCCAATTCGGTATTTTAAGCATGAAATCAATAATAATTATTATTGCCGTCCATAACACTACTTCCCATATAACTCCCGTTTTCTATTGGCTCCAATGGATACAAAAATCAACAACAGTCAGCAATTCCCGTGAAAAAAAAATCACTTTCTACCCACAACTAAAAATATGTCAATTGCATGAATTAATTCAGGAAGAAATCATATTAGACATTCCAGTATGTGCTAGCTACGTTCGCGATTGGATCACACTTTAAGAATCTCGTACTTAGAATGATATAAACCTGCATTAACCCACAGACTCCCACGCTACATTTTCAAGGCGTACAACTGAAGCAACATCCAACGAACAAGACGCTGCGGATAGAATGAACACAGAACTGTGAAATTCCAGCCGAATGGTCACTGAACCAGCATAAAAAAAAATCCGGGTATGTACTCATCACTAGAGGAATGTGAGATTTGCGAACATACTAAAATGCATTGAGCTGTACATCTTTGAACACCGTCTGTGATATATCTGACGACTGGTTCTTATGTTGTTGAGTTGGTCTCCGAATCCGACTACTTGATGATGACAGCTGCAACGACTGCCGAAACGTCGCAAGACAATCTCCAGACGTGTCTCACACCCACAAGCCAAGAAAATGAAATATATATATATATATATATATATATATATATATATATATATATATATATATATAAAGAAACCCAAAAAAATATTTTGAATTAAAAAAAATGCTAAAGTACACAAAAAGTTGCAAACTCAGCAGTTTATTTAAATACAAAAACAGTTCACAGGATTTTTTCAAATGTTTTATTACGTAGCCCATAGTATGTTATTTCAATGTAAATTATTTCACGCACCTAAGTCAATTGGTTTTCACTATTTGCATGGCTGCAGGACATGCAAATTTTTACTTTGACGCACCGTTATGAGAAAACTACGCCAGCTAAAATTGTTTCATAAGAGGAAATTTCACTCAAAAGTATCGTCTACAAAACTAACACTATTTCGTATAGATATAAAATAATGACTTTATCGCTTTTGAATACCCTTAATCACAAACGCGTGCCGATTGGCACAGTCAAATAAGTGACACCTCTACGCAAAGACATGCTGGAAGTATCTAGGAAGCAGGGTTGCCGGTGCGCACGCAAAGGCATTGAAACTAACTGTACATAATATCTTCGAGAAAATCATCGATCAAGGAAATAAACATCTACATTTAGGAGAACCTTGCAACCCTTTCACATCGCGCTACTGCTTTCTTTGCATAAACTTGTGCCACAAAATAAAAATAATTAATCTTAAAGTTGTATGCTCGTGTGCTTGCCCTGGAGACAACGGCATTGTTCGTCGACGTCACCGGTGCAAGTGACGGTAATGCAGACGAAGAATATAGATACAAGGGCGATCAAGATGAAAGCCGTGGTCTCCAAGCGTCTTTCCGAGGCAACAGCGTAGAAAGGGAGGAATGAAGGAAGGAGAGGCGCCTATGAATAGCGAGTCACGAAAACAAAAGAAGATTAATTTGCACTGCGGGCCTGGGAGACGAGGAACCTTCCCAACACAATATGAGGGCTGTAATGTAATTACCGCAACCTGACAATGTGGTAGAGGAAAACAGCCCCATATAGGCATTTAAGATTGCCCGCTATATTTTTTCAAGATTTTGGGGACCAAGATGTATATTTCGAGATGATTCTTAATAGTTACTTTAAAGGAATTTAGACGAGTATTATGACAAAACACAATAAAATTAACGTTTACTGTATACCGGTTGTAACTCTACAACAGCAGCAGTGACTTTCTGCTGCTCAAAATGTTTTATTTTTAGACTGCATGAATAAGAAATAAGAAACCCTATTTGAATAATATAAACCAAAAATGTATTATATCCATATACACTTAGTAATTTTTCACTAATCAGCCCCAATATAAACATTTTTACGTGACACGAAGTCACCTCGTGCGAACCCCAGTTTAACGTATTTTGTAAAAAGGTTTGTTTAAGAAACAAGTGTATAAATTTTAATTGATAGTCAACAAAGGCAAAGATATTCGCAAGACAAATACATCATTCAGACACTTGTTTAAGTATATTGTTTTGCATGTTTTCAAATAACATGTGACAAGTCACTACATAGCAGGCGACCTTTTAAAAAAATACCAAAAGAATAACGTAATGTGTTTGGGAGACACTAAGGTTAATTCTACTACAGGTTAGAAAGATATATGTTATAAGTTTGCCACAGGGATAACTTCCGCCGCTCGACCGCTGGTATCGGTAACGGATACAAACTGATCAAACACAGACCTTTCTCGAATTTTAAGTCACATAGAGTTGAAAATCTAACCCAAAAATTGGTTTATTTTCATTTTTGAATTAAGTTGAATTACCTCTGTAATTTCCAAGCACATTTGAATTTTAATTTATTACAGTTTCGTATTTATCTGGTCTCTTAGCGATAGCAGTGAAACGAGTGGCAGAAATTTTCCCTGTGTCAAACACATATTATTTTTAACCTGTAGTAGAATTAACCGTAGGACACACAAACCCTTTTTAATAAATTCAACTTCGCCACTAGTTATGTTTGTTTCTGCTGTTGCCTTGTAGTGAATACAGTGTAACTATGGCTTTCTTGAACACTTCGGGTGAGAAAACATTGTCTCGATGGCATAGCATTGTAATCAGTTATTTCATCGGACCCATCATGTTAACAATGTAGTTAAATTAAATGACTTTTTTCGTACACATGTTTCATGGAAACATACGAAATTGATACAACTTTAATGAGAATCGATAGAGAATTTGGTGTTGAATAAATATGTTTCATAATGTCGTAACTGTTGTGGTGTATACAGATACCGCTACTAAATATTGTAGATCCGTTTGTGTTAATGATCTCAGTTTTGACAGAACACTGTATATATTTCAGGGTAAAATACGTATTTGTCTCTGCTAGATAAGTGTATTATTTCAGTGTAGGGTATCTGCTCTCTTCACGAATCATACATATATGTTTAGTACTTAAAAAATCCCAATACGCCATTTTTAGTGAATTAACGCATCTCGGTTGTAAAAAAATTATTGTGCCATTTTAATAATTAAGAGATAACTGACAAATGTAAAACAAAAATAATTCCGAAGAAACAATTCGTGAATGAAGTTCAGTGCATGGTAATAAATATAGGACGTTAAAAATATTGTTTAGAAAATAGTTAGGTACTAAAAACTTTTACAACATTGGCTGTGAAATATTGCATGAGTTCATCATATTACCAAAGCAAAAATCTGTACCTTCAGGTTCGCAATACGAAAATTAACCTGGGGTTGTACAGTCAAATACAAAATAATCTTTAGACATTTCAGGCGTATCTACATTTATTTCTTGATTTATTTTCACTGTTGCAAACATACGTTATTGATAGTTATGAAAGAAACGTATTGTACAACTACAACAATTTCATACGTTCCGAAGAAGAGACTACTTTAGTCTGTGTCATGTACATTATCCATATTTTGAAATTTCTCTTCTGAGAAATGTATCTGGCAGTTCCACTGTTTGGAGTACCTACATGGCTTCCGGAAAAGCACTGTCAACGCAATCCTGTTTACAGACACACTTCTCAGAAGTGAAATGTCAAAATTTGGAATACTTACACGAGACAGACTATACAGGATACGAGACGTAGAGTCAGGAACTAATAACAGCAACTTCAACTTCAACAGCCAGGATTCAAATTATTAGAAACTTCCTTAACGTCGCAGTATCGCTTAAGAAAAGTTGCGCAGACAAATTTTGTTAAATAGGCTATATTTAATATGTATCTATTACAAAGTTGTATATTAAACAGTAATTAAGATTGAAATTACTCGGCTGCCGTTTGGTACGCAGAACTCTTAGTAAGAAACTGATAACAGGCAAAAATCCTACATTACAGATGACTAATTTATTGTCAAATACACCAAAACTACGATACCAATGTAAAGATTACACAGTACCTGGAATGGCACCAAACACAACCTATAAACTACATTAATAATAATTTTTATTATTACAAAAGTAGTTCTTATAGGAATTATTATTACATTTATTACTATTACTATTAATATTATTGTTTCAGTGTGCTCGATGTGCCGACTTGTAATCAAATTTTCTATGGACAGAGATTTATTGCGGCGAAAGTTGACAATTTGTTAGGTTTCAACACAACGTGTGTGTGTCCTACGTTTTTCTTATGTTTTGTTGTGTTCACATTGGACTTGGCCAACAAGAATTCTAGCACGACACTTCTTAATGTCCAAACTGTTTAATATACGAACCTCAAACATTCTTTAGTGGCGTGCCAGAGTTAGTATTGGCCCACTCGAACAGGAACACATCAATAAGGGCACGAAAATCTCGCCGATTCAATTACCTACACGCTAGAATCCATTGTCCTATGCATATTCGTGCCCCGTCTATTCGTTCATTGTATGTTGTTCCAGTGAGTAGTAGCTAGTGGACAAATGGTCTGGGCTTGAGTATGCACAGAACAGTGCATTCTAACCTGCAGGTCATTGAATCCGCGAAACTTTCCGGCCCCTACACATCAATAACGAAATAAGAATGTCGGACATAGAGCAGCAAATGCACAGCTGAATTCCAATCATCTTCATAGTGTGCTCGGAGAAGTGCTGGGATCTTTCAGTCAGCACAGGATGCTACGTCTGGTGTAAAAACTAGTCACGTCAACGAACCTTTTTCTTTCTTCTCCACACTTTTTTCGGAGTCGTAGCGGTGGGGAAAGATGACGGCCGCCATCGAGTTATGTTGACCAACGAACAAGTTTTGTCAAATCGCGACGGTTAAGGGGCAGTGTTCGTAAATCAAACCGCTTCGTGTTTCTCCCGTTGCCACTATCGAAATATGTTGACCAATGAAAAGTTTGTATAAAATTTAATTATTTTGCTGCTTAATGTTTCTGACGTTTAAGAAATCTTCAGAAGAAAGTATTTCTTTGATTTTCTCTCAGTAATGCAACATTGAAGCTATGGTTTTTTGGTAACCAATGAGTAGGAATGGTACATAAGGCACCAATAGAAACAAATTGGGGTGAAAATAGGCGGAGTATATGGTCTGTGGAGAGTGTAAAGGGGAAATGTACGTAGGCCTGACGAATTCGTAGACCAAAATATTTTCGTAATAGAGAAGAAATGGAACTGAACATTAAAATGTGTGTACAAAACGTATTTCGTGATCTATGGGAAATGCTCTCATTCTAAATTTCAACGAAGGCAAGATGGTATTTCTTAATGGTCAACAACTTTGTTGGATTGCGCGACAGTACATGAGTATATTCGTTTAAGAGGGCTATGTACCGGGTGTAATTTACCGCGTTTGGTGCGCGGAGACAGTGAAGCGATAAGGTTCAGCTTTCCACACTCGACGGTTACAGCAACGCTTCTATTTGCGGCGCCAAACTGGCGTGCAGTGTTTTCTACTTTTCTACGGGACTTAAAGCTGCGACCCTAGAATATTATTAGAGGAAAGATTGTAGTAAGGACCAACGCATGCTTCTAACGTTGAGTTTTACGAATACGGGTGGTATTTTCCCAGTTACGGCAGTCTAAAAAAGCCGTTATTAGCCATTTTGAAGGGCCCTAAAAACATGTTTCTAATAAGCATGTTGCATTTTTAAAATGATAGAAGCATAGTTTGAACTGTGTGTTCTTTTCGTAGATAAACATATTGTGAATAAGTTAAGGAGCTTCGCATAGAATAGTAAAGTCGCGGCACACTACAACACCGTTCATGCGTCAGGTGCACAAGCCTCTTAAGGAAGTAGACCAGAATCTTCACACAATATTAATTAGGTCTTAGTGCCAGTTCGACAAGCCACGCCAATTAAAAAAAATGCTATTTGCAACTTATAGTACAGGTTAGTATTGTTATTACCATTAGGTTTTCAATTAAGAACATGGCAACCCAACACGAATGTATGCCAGAAAAGTATACATAAACAACAGGAAACACTCCAAACCATTCCACAGAATAAATATGTAGTTACAGAAGCAGTGGCAAGACGTGATTTTTTATCGTACTCGTTTCCTCTTTAGATTGCCATGTCGTAGTTTTGTAGAAGTTTGGTTACACTAAAGTTTAGTAGGCCCTATATTTCATAATCTGAGAGGAAATTGACACGTAAGAAACGTCGTTTTTTACAATTTCTTAGAATGTAATCCAGACACAAACAAATTACAGTATTTCTTGATGTGCAAGTGGTTGTTTAAACCAATGTCCCAATTTACGTTTGGCATTGTTTATTTCCCTGTACGTCGCCGAGAGGCGGTACAGTAACGATTAAAAATACTCATAAATATCGCTTATGTTGAGCCTCGAAACGTCATGTTAACCATTTCTAATTATCTGATTAATATACAAACTAATTACAGTATCTCAAGCTCCACAAGTGGTTATGCAAGTCAATGACTCGAATCCCCGTGACATAGATTATATTCCTGCATACCCCGAGAGCTGGGACGATAACAACAATGAATAAGATTTCCTTAGTCGCTACTGTTACCACTTATTTATTCTATGACCACGTTGAGCACGTATTTGTGAAGGTCACGCTTCCTATGGTCTATGTTGACTCTATGGCTGGGACAGGTCCTGAAGTAGCAGGCGGAGTTGCGATAGGCTCGCCGCGGCGGGAGAGGCGAGTTGGCGTCACACGCGGGCGTCCAATCAGCGCGAGGGAGGATGAGCCAACTCTGCCGCTGGAGACCTGGAGCGTTTCCCGCGCGCCTGCAGACGAAATTTCCGGCCTCGCACAGTTTTGTAGGTCCCGCGCCGGATTACACCGACTGAAGGGGGGATTTACGAAGGATGGAGGAGGTGGGGGGTGGGGCGCCTCGCAAAACGGAAAACTCCCCTTCACCCTTCCTCTAGTGCCAACCCACACAACCTCATCACATGACCGTGACCCGCAAAGGCAGGAAGCATGTAGACGAGTTATCTGACTAGTATTCGAAAATAAAAATTAAAATAAAAAAAGTCAGTCCATTGGCAAGTGATAAAACACCCATTTTGATCTGTGGAGAATAGAGCTACCGAGCTTCAGGCGAAGTTCATTTACTGATCGGCTGAAGACACAAATGAATGGGATAGAATCAAAACTAAGTAAGTCGCGATTGCTTAGTTTTGCAAAGTAAAGTGTTTTGCGTATGGACTCTTAAAAAACTAAATTGATTTTCTAGCAATATATATATACATAACATGTTAACGAAGGCAGTCCTTACTTTCCTCACTTTATATTTAAACTTTAGACATGCAAATTTAAGTCAATAAGCAATATAGTCAATGCGTTTAAACTATACTCTACCTACTGCAGCTTGTTTCACTCCGCCTGTTCGCGCGCTTGAACGGTACTGGCTGTGCAACAAACCGTTGCACCACCTCCGCGTGATTCGCCGAGCTATCGACTGGCAACAAGTGGAGAAACGGAATCGCGCCTCGCTGTGGAGGAAATGGAATCACGACGGACCTTGGCGTCGCCGCGTAAGTCGTAGCTAATCCACTCCATGCACGCATAGTATTTCATGCGCACAGTCTTGATATTTAGGGACTGGAAAATTCCACGAATTCAATGACCTGCATGCTAGAATCCATTGTTATGTGGATGCTCAAGCCCCGACCATTTGTCCGCTAGCTGCTACTAAGCGGAACAGCAGACAATGGACGAATATACGGGGCTTCAGTATGCATAGTAGAATGGATTCTAGCCTGCAGGTCATTGAATTCACGAATTGTTCCTGTCCCTAGCGATATTATATTACAGAGGATCAAAAAAACGCAACTTAACGATGAAATCACCTATCCTGAACTAAAACAGCAATTTACCGTAGGACCTATTTCCTGTCGCAACGACATTGTTAACTAACCAGCCAACCAATGGTCGAGAGCTCACCTGTGAGAGTCTTTATTTCTGCGGCAATCTTGGACTAGATAAAGTATAGTGACTTACTTCACATTCATTCTAACCCCTCAAATATTTGGGCATTTGCAAAAATTCAGCGATCTACTATAGAGTCGTGAAAAAAGTCGCATTCTCGTTTGGGTACAGGTTAGAATTAAAAATAATTTAAGTCCACGTCACATTCGCAACTGGCCATTGACTAATCCTGAAGAGTAACGAATAAACTAAATGCAGGCCAATCATGTCACTCGTATCACCGTGTTAGTGAGCAGCTAATAAGAAACTATTGTCTTCTTGAGTACACAAATATTCTTAGCCTACAAGTCAGGGAACCCACGAGTTTGTATTGTGTCTATAAATCTCGTTAAGGGCGAACTCCGTACCTTCGCAGGCAGCAGAGCGGGATAGGGATTTCAATGTTAAACTACATTCGCGGTATCTCAGTCAGTTTTAAAGATATTATCTTCAAATAAGGGCCACTTTGTAGAATTCGTAATCTACAATATTGCTATTGGGCAAAATCATACATTTTAAGGTTCTAACTATTTTTAAGGTGAAATAAAACTTTTAAATGCTCACAGAATTCAGGCTATTAGTTATGTCCCTTGAATCGTTCAATCACACTAAAGTTCGAGCTCAGCTGTTTAAAATAGTTTGCGGCGATGATGTTCTAGCTCTTAAAACAAAGGAGCTAGACCTGATTTTGCACTTATGCGTGGTCCGACATACAACGTGTAACCCGGG
>PNEQ01123203.1:0-54615 GCA_003012365.1 Medauroidea extradentata | reverse complement strand
AGCGCCAGGCCACAAACGCTGGCTTGGCGCTTCATAACCTCACAGTAGGCCATTCGAGCCATGTTCCTCCCTAACCCAAGCTGCATGCAGTAGTTAGAGCGTATAGGCCGCAGGCCTGGCACGCTGCTACCCCTCCCGCTCCCTCCTAACTCCTAGTAGTTAGACACTAACCTAGGGTGTGCCCCTTCTGGGCCACCAATTTAAAAAAAACTGTGTGCGTGGCTGCTTTAAGCATGTAGTGCTGAAATTGAATACATACAAATCCATTAAAAATTATATAAAATACATGTTAGCCCAAGACATTAACATAATAAAATTGGCTGAAATAACGTGAATAAACATACTGAGGGAAATTATTTTTAATGTGCCTTCCTCTCCGGTTGTCTTGTTAAGCTGTCTCACAAAGTCCGAGCTGCTGGTTCTACTTATCATAAGAGAACACATAAAGTACTTTGACATGATACATCATTTACAATTTCTTACTTTGATAAAAAAATTGCTTACCTCCATTGTGGGTGCTTATTAGTTTCTTAACAAATATTGTGAATCCCTTGCCATTACTACTTCGGCCTAACAACTCCTACATTGTCTGCTTCAGGCGACACACACTTCGGCATTTGCGCACGTCGTGGTCAGCGACGGCTCAAATCTTGGTGAAACGACCAACGTCCCTTGCTTAATGGGTGTTGGGGTATGTTGCGGGTGGCGTTACTTGGTCAGATTATTTGAAATCAAGGCAGTTTCCTTTGTATTGTGCTGTTGCGCACGTGGCCGCATGAACTTGGCCGCTCCGTCGGTCCCATCAGTATTGGAAGCCTACAGGGTGCGTTCCGAGGTGCCACGGGCTGCTGGTGTGAATACTGCCAATGGGTCGCAGTTGGGTGTTGACGAATGGTCGCGATGCGTGCATGGGCAGTTGAGCACACGTCAATTTTATGAATAAAGGAGTGGTAACATATTCAAGATAATATATTGTGTAGTCGGCAGCATGTTCTTGGTTTAAACGTGAGGCGAATCTGTGACTCAGTTTCATAAATATCTATATGCCTCCATGCTGATTGGTAAGTAGTGAACTGTACTCACATCGCGCCAATTGTGCAAAAATGGCAGCTGCTTTCAATGTTCCAGTCAAACTGTCGCTCGTCGGCAACCTAAGTGAGAACTGGAAGAAATTCAACCAAGCATTTGGTGTCTTGAAGTTTGAAGGTTCTGTCCTGAAGTCAGAAAATAAATCTCGAAATATTGTGATTCTCTTAAACATTGTGGGAGAGAAAGCGCTAGAAGTGTACAACACTTTCATGTTCAGTGAAACAGAAGCAAAAAAGAAAACATTGACAGCTTTTCTCGACAAGTTCAACAATTATTGCAACCCGAAAAAGAACATTTTGCATGCCCGTTTTTAGTTTTATGACCGTAAACAAAAGAATGGTGACCATTTTGACTTATTTCTAACTGATCGAAAAACTTTTGTACGGAGTTGTGAATTCCCAAATCCAAGCGAAATGCTTCGGGACCAAATTGTTTTTTGAACACGTCATCGCGCAACACAGGAGAAAGTACTCTAAAAAGGGGGTATAGATCTGGATGAAACGATCCAGCAGTTTCGGACAGCTGAAATCACTTCAGCACAGGCAAGTCAAATACTGCAACTAGCACCAGCTGATAGAAATATTAACATTGATTAGATGAAGTAAAAAAAAGTTCACATAGGCCTTTCAGTAACCAACAAATACATCATACTGCTAAGGATACAGACCCATACAGCACATATACTTTGTAGCAATGTCACACAAAAAATTTTCAACGTTGCAGCAATGTTGAATGAAGTAACTGAAATGTTGTTACAACATTACTGTAACAGAAAAATTTCAGATTTTATTCAACGTTTCTAAACAATGCTGCAGCAACGTTGATCTGCTGACGTTGCGGAAACGTTGTTTTGGGGATGTTGCATAAACATTTATTTGGGAACTTTGCATCAACGTTGATTTGGGATATAGTATATATAAAGACCCACTTGTGTCTATGAATCATGAATAATTATAATTTATAAACGACATTTAATGTAATTTAAACTAAACTCGTTACAACATTCATCAAACACCTATACAAGGACGCTACAGCAATATTGGCACGAAAATTTTGCAAATCAAAAGTTTACAATAACATTTCCTACCAGTTTAATAAATGAAATATAAGGAAGAATGTACCTTGAATACCCCGCAAAGTAGCGCAAGATAAAAATACACGCAACAGCAAATACGACAAGCAAAGCACCCAAACAATTTAGCAGTAATGATGGCAAGTACATCATTAATGTATTACAAGTCAAATGGGCAATTAAACGAATTAATAAAATAAATGAGCATTAAGAAGACCTCAACACTAATTAAATTTATAATGAAAATGATAATTACACAAATAAGTCGTAGTTCAAAACAGAATCTCAAATGAGAGTTCTTGACCAGGTAGTAGGCGACCATTGTCAACATTGTAGCAACGTTACAAAACACCTCAATATTAATGTATTAAAAGCAGAAACATTGGTACTTTTAGAAATGTTGCTGCAATGTTGTCAATATACATGCAACAAAAATGAAACAATATAACATTGTGACAACGTTTCTGCAACCAAGTGTGCTGTATGGGGAGTGTCAATGGTGTGACTATCAACACACCCCTGATCAGCTAAAATGCCCCGCAAGAGGACGAACACGGGCATTTATTTGAAAAAAAAAAAAGGATCACTTTGCAAACATTTGTAAGGCACGATCAAATGAAAAGTGTCAGCAAGTGATTGAAGTAAAACTACATAAGTTGGACGAAGGTGAAAACTACTACTGCTTCCGAGTAACCAACCACAAAACAAGTACCAGCATTCAATCCCTCAGTTGGACAGCAGTATTTCTAATTGAAGATACAGTAAGTGTCATTTTCAAACTTGACTCAGGTGTATGTGTCAACATAATCCCACTGAAGATACCTTCTCAGGTTAAAAGTTTGTGTTCAAATATTACTAAAAGAAAAGAAAACACATCATTTGCTGACTACAAAAACCCTTCCATCTCCATCAAAGTTGTGGGTTGCTGTGATTTGAGTCTTTCGGTAAAAAAAAAATAAATAAAAAAGATATTGTGTGAAAATTTTGTAGGAGTAGATGAAGATGCTGTTCCGATTTTAGGACTAGAAACCTGTGCAAAGTTGGGCATCCTACACAAAAATGAAATCGGTGAAGTGTGTCATAAGTCCAAAGACGACATAGTAGCTACATACAAAGATGTGTTCTCTGGCATTCGGAAGTTCAAACTATACCATCAAGTTGAAAGAAAACTGTATGCCAACGTATCCTCCACATAGACTTCCTCTTGACATAAAAAACAGACTTAAAAAGGTGGACTAGACAGATTGTGTCAGCTGGACATCATATCCAAGTGTGAGGCACCAATGGAATGGGTGCAAAGGAACCAAATGGTTCTCTAAGACTCTATTTAGATCCACATGACCTTAATGGGGTGATAGTGAAGCAGTACATTGAAATCCCTACAGTTAGAAATGTTGTGGCTAGGTTAGGCAAAGCATGCTTTTTAGTGTACTTGATCGCAAGGTTCCGTTCTGCCACATCAACTTAGATGAAGAAAGTTCTACATACTGCACATTCTCAACTGTATTTGGCTGCTACATGTTCAAAATACTGCCTTTTGGCCTAAATGTCTCTTCAGAGGTGTTTCAACAGTACAACACTGAATGTTTTGGAGACTTAGAAGGGGTTGTAATATATGTAGATTAGTTACTTATTTATTCTGAGGACAGAGAAACATATGACAACATACTCACAAAATTGTTATACAGGGCTAGATCAAGCAATGTAAAATTCAACTTGCGTAAGTTTCAGTATAGGTTCAAAGAAGTCAAGTACGTGGGCCGTACCTTAAGGGAAAACAAGGTACTGCCAGACAGTAGCAAAATCACTGCAATTGCAAACTACGATGTTCCCAAATCCAAACTAGACATACAGAATTTTCTTGGTTTACTTAATTACATAAAATACTTCATTCCTCATTTCTCTAAAGTTACCAGACCTCTGAGGAACTATAGTAAAAAAGACTCAGAATTTGTATGGAATTCTAGCATTCAAAGGGCGTGTCTCGAAAATACCAAATCAACACTTAGCTCAGAGTCAGTGTCGCAAATATTTGATGAATCAAACGAAATAGTCATTCAAACCGATAGTAGCAAGGATGGAATAAGCTGTGTTTTGTTACAGGACAACAAACCTGTCTGTTATGCCTCTAAACGTATTTCCCCAACAGAAGTCAACTACGTCCAAGTAGACAAAAGAGTTCCTGGCAGTTTTGTTTGCTTGTAAACACCTTCATCAGTATGCATATGAACGTAATCTGACAATTCGAACTGATCACAAGCCCTTAATATCCCTCATGCGAAAAGAAATTCACAAAATACTGTCAAAAGACTGCAAAGCATAAGGTTAAATTTTAGTTCATACAAGGTAAATCTAGTCAATGTGCCTGGCTCCAAGATGCTAATAGCTGATGCATTAAGTAGGGCATGCTCAAATGCCAAGGTCAAGGATGTAGATGTCTCTCTCCATTAAGTAGTACACACGATAAACATGTCAAATAACAGTGACGGGGACAAGGGTGGAGGAGATAGGTGATTATGAAAATACTAGCGCACTTTAAGAGCGTTCCCGACTAGGCGCCAGCCGGGATAAGCGGAGATTCGGCACTCAAGTGTTGCGAGTGGAGTGGTCTCAGGGTCGTGTGGCCGACTGCTGGCTTCAAAACTCTCCTCGTCTTCCGCCGTTATACTTACTCTCGGAGTGTGTCGTGGTCCTCCCCACGCTCATATCCACACACACAATGCACTCGACAGGGATTTCGGGAACCTGTGAACCCATATAAAAATTACGTAACCGGGTTTGGGTCCCGTGCCCTGAAACACAGTGAATCGGCGAAGTCAATAACAACACAAATATATAGGCAAGGCGTTATTATTCACTCACATCGGTCTCCCAGTACAAAATGCCTTCCTGGCGATGGCTGAAGCGGTCCCGGACCTAGCCCGTCCGGTAGGCGACGCGGCAGAAATGCCATGTGGTGGGGAGTAGAAAATTAAAGTATGATAAGCTCCTGGGCGCGGAACGAGTCGACAGCGGTGAGGGGTTAACCCGGGCACTGAAGTTAATGTTACATTAAATGTTCCATAATACGAAGAAAATAACTATTGCTGTGAAATGATGAGACAAAGAGATGCTGGTGCCCAGGCGACCGGAGCTGAACCAACTCGACATGCCACCAGTAGTCAACTGCCAAAGCCTTGGTGGGCTCAGGGCGACCACGCCACTGAGCACGCCAAAACTTCGTTAACACATAAAACACATACAAAAATACAAACAAAGCACTTGAAAAATTGTATAAAAATTAGACTTTCTGATTAATGTCCAAAAGATTGTTTGGAATATTCATATTCATATTTTAAAGAATTTCGGTCAGACAATATTATACGTTACTTGAATTTAAATTACGTTAAGAACAAAGAATTACTTTAATATGATTAAATGACAAATGTAGAGAGCAATGTTATTATAAAAAAAATCTATTTAACAATTATAAGTTTTAAAGAAATTACGCGGCAGAGGTTGCCGGTTGGACCAGTCCATCATGACGTTAGGTGCAGGGTTGTTTCTACCTGAATTTGAGGTTAGACCCAACTAGTCTTTCCAGGGGGCTGATTTTAGGGAAACAAGGTTACCCCTGGCCTATTACGTTGCTTTATTACACTGCCCAAGTGTCCCTGTTGCCCTCACTTACACATAACACCCGCACTGACAGTTCGTGGTTCACGGCGTGGTTTTGGCATTTAGGCTTAGTAGGGCGTATTCATAGCAATGGCTAGAGATTAAGGGAATTTTGTCTACAGCTGGACGTTGCGTTTGCCTGCGGGGAGCGCGATGACCCTGCCCTTGGTGGGTGGCCGATCCTTCCTGGTTACAAGGTTGCAGGGCCACTGGATCCAGTGAGTTGTCCGTCAAGAGACGCCTGATACACCTGGTGGGTGTCGTCTCCCCTGTGCGTGGTGTCTCCTCACCCAGCGCCGTTATCTCTTCTAGTTGCCGCCTTCCTGGTGTCGTGGGAGTTTCCTTTGTCGTGTCGCCCTGCACCAGGCCCAGATCGTCACATTGAACCTTCACCTCTTTACCTCTTCCGCGTCGTAACAAGTAGCTAGTTGGTCCATACGCGCACACCACCTTGTGCGGCCCGCTCCACTTTTCTGCGAACCCCGCACAGTACTTTTTGCTCCCGGCTGACAGTGGATGTGTTTTTGCGTAAACTCTCAGGCCTGGGCGCGAAATTGTCGGTTGTTGGTTTGTGTGTTTTAGCCACTGACTCTTGTAGCATAGTTGGTTCTCCCGCATGGCGGCACGCTGTGCCGCTCCCCTGTTTGTCCTGCTGTCTTCGCTCGCCGGTTCTTTGCTCCTCGGGACGCAGTGATACTCTCCCGGCAGCTTTAAGTTACTGCCTATCAGGGCAGCGGCGGGTGTTTGGCCGGTTGCTGCGTTCATCCGGCAACGGAGTGTGAAGAGAGTGGCTGGCAGATGTTCCGCCCAACTTACGTGTTTCTGCCCCACACGGATGTGCAGTTGCGTTTTCAGCTCTTGGTTCCGCAACACCGAAGGGTTGGCGCGTGGGTGGTAAATGGCTGTGGTATGGTGGTATACGCCCAAATTCTCGAAAGCATATCTCTACATCTGACCGGTGAATTGGGATCCATTGTCCATTAGTAGGACCTTGGGGTATCCCCAAAGGGCGTAGAATTCAGTGTTTAAAGTCCTGACCAGTACTTTGACCCGCGTGCTCGCTATCGCGTAAGCCTCCATCCACTGCGAGAACAAATCAGTGACCAGCAAGATGAACCTCTTTCCGCCTGTTGACTGGGGTAGAGTCCCATGATGTCAAGGGCCACTGTCTCAAATGGCTCGGTGGGTATGCGGGGTTGCTGCTGTTGTTGACCGTCGGGGCATCTTGACTTGTAGCGGTTACAGACATCACACTGTCGCACATACTGTCTCGTCGTGCGGTGTTTGGTGTTTGGTGTGCGCCGAGGTGGCCGGCGAACTGGCTGTTGTGTGCGTGGCGTAATACTTTCGTTCGCTCGCTCTCGGGTACAAACAGCTTCCACAGTCCCTCATGAGTAGGCGGGGGCGGCTCTCTACTCGCCCGACTACCACCCTCCAGTGGTCTACTATCCCTTTTTCGCAATCCGCGCTCTTCTGCTGGCACTGTGGGCAGCTCTGTTGTGCCGCTACTACCTGCTCGTGTATCATGTTGACGTTCTTCTGGCGCTCCTCCGCCGTAAGTTGGTACAACTGCACCCCTCCCTTGTGTGGGTGTTCTGGTGGTGGTATCTCCTTCCAGTCGTTCTCGTCATACACTATGACATCGGCGTGGGGGGATCGCGATAGCACGTCGGCCAATTGATTTTCTTGACCAGCCACGTGCTCGACTTCGTAGTCGTATGACTGCAGGGCCATTGACCACCTTGCTAGCTTGCTGCATGCATCTCGCATTGTTTGTAACCAGACTAGGCACCTATTGTCGATATGTAGCACCAACCGCTGGTATTCCAAATAAGCACGGTAGCGCTTCATTGCCCATACTACTGCAAGGCATTCTTGTTCGTTCACGTGATAGCATTTCTAGGTTGGGCCGAATTTCGCACTCGTGTAGTCTATCATGGGCTGTTCTCCTCACTCACCATACTGGTATAAAACAGCGCCTATTACTTCCTGGCTCGCGTCAGTCTGTAAATACAGTTTGCGTTGGTAGTCACAGTGTGCCAGGGTTCCACACTGTGCGAACTTCCTTTTGACTTCCTGGAACGCCTCCTCTGCCTCGGCAGTCGAGACATATCGTTTCTGTGGTGACAGTAGTGCGGTTAGGGGTGCGGTGATCGTCGCGAAGTCTTGTATGTGCTCTCTCAGCCAATTAATGAGCCCGAAATACTTACGCAGTTGCTTGCGCGTGGTGGGCGGCTGGTGTTCATTTATCAGGCGCAGATGTTCGGCGTTCACTTTCACACCTTCCTCGCTCACTACGTGTCCCAGAAATTCTACCTCCCCCTTGCCGATTTGGCACTTCTTGATGGTGCACGTTTAACCATTGATGGCAAACCTCTTTAGCACGAGTGACAAGTAGGTTAGGAGTTCCTCCCAAGTTCTGGACCAAATGAGTACGTCGTCCAGATAGGCCAGGGTGAATTCGCCCGACAGACCCTCCAGGACCTGGACCATCATGGTGTGGAATGTGGCGGGAGCACCCTGCAATCCGAAGGGCATGGCGCAAAAAAGATACCGGCTGCCGTCGGGGGCCATGACTGCCGTCTTTTCCCTGTCGCTCTGGCGCACCGGCACTTACCAGTAGCCACTGCGCAAGTCAAGTTTGGTGAATATTGAGGCGTAGCCAATGGTGTTAAGGGCGCTCCTAATGCTAATATATGGAGGGGCCTGGCTTTTGGTGTCCTGGTTGATACGGCGCATGTCCACACAAAATCGTAGTGTGCCGTCCTTCTCAGGCGCTAACGTGATGGGCAAATTGTAGCGACTGTTTGGCGGCTCTATCACACCGTCCGCAAGCATTTCCTGGATTTGTTTCATTATAAGCTTTGCCTGATGGGGTAAATAGCTCCTAGAGGTGTATATATAGGTCGTTCTGTATTGAGCTGGATTTGATGTTCCGTCACCGCTGTGCGTCTCAGTATGTCACCATCGGCGAACACCTCGCGCCTCTCGTCTAACAGGCGCTGGAAGGCAGCTTGGTGCGCTGGTGGTACACTGTTGGAGATGTCGCTCAACTGCATTGCAGGTGGTGGGTCACTGGTTCGATGCCCGGTACCATAGGCCGTGCGGCACTCGCTCGTGCCAAAGTGTATCCGTCGTGCTGCAGCCTCTACTGCCGTGTTTTGTTCCGTGAGCCAGCATAGACAAAATATGACATACTCCCTGATCTCCGGTGTGACTAATGCGGTTGTGGTTGTCTCAAGGCACGTATTCGTTCGGTAATTGTGGCTTGGCCGATGGTTACACACTTCCCATTCCGGGTGGCCAGTTGTATGGCCTGATGTACAGGATCATCAGTTCGGTTGGTAACAAGTTCGGGTCGGACAAAATTATGTGAGGCCACTGTATCAACAATGGCGTAGCAGTGGAGATTATTAACGTTAACCTGTATTTTCAAAGACGGGTGGTGTTTACTGCATTTCTGGTTGAGCAGGGCTGACTGTGGAGTAGGTTCGGGTTTGTTTACATTTGACCGCGGGTCGCTGGGAGCTTCAGGCTCCGTGACCCCTACTGGCCGTTTCCCGGCGGATGGCTATTCATGTATCTATTTCGCCTGTCGCGTGCAGGCGTGTTAGGGCAGTCTTTGTGCCAATGCATTAGGCGGCCGGCACAGTACCGACATGGGTATATATTCCGGCTGGAATGGGCGGCTAGGTACATTATTATCAACACTCTTAGGAGAAAAGTTGTCACTCTCATACCTGGTAGTTCCCCTGCGTGGTCGTGTTGCATCACCTGTTGTTGTGTTGCCTGCCATGCTGGTTAGCGGAGCACTCCCTTCCTCGTGGCTGACAGCTGCTGGCCGCTGTGGTTGCGGCGTTGGCGGCTGGAGTGTCTGGCGCTCGAACAGTGTTGCCGATCTGATAAACTCACTCGGACTGTAGTGTAGCAATGGCACCAATGAAGTACGGAACTCGGGTCTTGCTGTTTCAATAATCACCGTGAGTACCTGTCGGTCTGTCAGGTACATTTTATATTTGGGACCACGTGGTACTTCTGGGACACGAACGCTGATAGTCTTGTTCCCCTGTGTCTCTATTGCTAAGTGGCTCTGGTCTTGTAGTGCCCCAACGGTCTCCCCATATTGTGGTATGAATAAACTGTGGAATTCGTGCCATGGCATCCCGTATCGCGTCATGTTACACCACCATTTCCCTTTGTGCCCCCCCAGTTGCCTACCCACACACTACGCCCATTCGTCGGGTTTAACGCCATACTTCTGGAGACATTTGGTGCAGTCTGCTACGAAGTCGGTGGGGTCCTCGCTCGGTAATCCCGCGAACGTGGGCAGCGATTGGAAGTGCCAGGGTGTACTAGTGACGGTTGGTATAACTGTCCCTGCGTTCTTTTCCCGTGGTGTACCAGCAAAGCTTTTCGGGCTCGTAACTGTGGGTGGGAGCGTGATGTTCTGTATCATCGCAATGGTAGTTGGCGGCGCTTGGACAGGTGTTCGTGGCGTTAGGGTCCTGATAGCTGGGGTTGGTCCATCCTGTGACTGAGAGGGCCTATATCTGGTGACATCTAGGCAGTCGTAACACACGAAACCCGCTCCTACTACAGTGTCCTGTTCCTCTGCAACTAAGCACTCTGCGTGTGTTTTGCTTCCGCAGAATTTACAGGTGAGGGGGGCGTGCCCCATCTCGCGACAACGCGGACGTTGACAGTGTATTGTGGTTCCAATAGCGCTTGTTTCACTGTTCTCTTGGTTACTAGTATTGTCCGCGCACGCACCGGTCATGTGAGTATTGGCGGTGTCACACTAGTCGCATTGGAACAATCCCGTGAGCATCCGGACGGCCTCGGTAGCCGAGACGCAACTCTCATTGTATTTCCGGGCGCAACTCTCACACTGCGCGGTGCAAGGTCCGTAGTATCCGCACATCATGCTGTCACACGCAGTCACTTTGTCTACCTCACGCTTTGTTGTTGTTTCCCAGTAGTCTTGTTGCGCGGTGAAATAGCACTCGGCCGTGGGCGCGACGTGCGTCCATTTGTTCGTATCTTGCCGTAATTTCCCGCAGTACGTGCATGTCTGTGCGAGATGCCATCGGGAGCTATCCGCAGTAGCTCCCCGAGAAAATCGCGGAAGGGATCCTGCGGTTGCCTACTCGTGTATACCGTCTTTATGCAACACTTGTGTTCCACCGGATTTTCTGGTATTTGTCCAAGACAGTCATTGCAAACGTGGGCGACGGTGCCGCTTTTGCCGTAGTACGATATGGCGTGGTAGCGCGGTAACCAGGTCGCGGGAGCCCGGCGCAGTTGCACGGTCGTGGAAGCACGGCGCGGTGGTCAGCTGTCGTTCCGCAAGGTCACCGGTCTAGGCGCGGCAGTCTCCCTCGCGCGGCGCGGGAGGGGAGGTAGTCTTGGCGATCAATATTCCGGGCGGAGGGGTGGTTGTCCTTGAGCGCTTTCTGCCACCCTCCTAGCCAGCGCTGTATTGGGTGAGGGGGTGGATGTTCGAATGTTCGAGCAAAATGGCCGGCTTCGCGCACTATTCCCTCCACGTCACGTACGGCGACCACGTGGCCGTGGCGTGCCCGAAATGTCCCGTTCACATGCACTGTTCACTTCCAAAATGTCCCATTTGCGCGAATTGAAGCGCGTACGTTGCTACGTGACTTGACGGTGCAAACTGAAGCCCCACGTTGGGCTCCACTTGACTAGGGACGAGGGTGGAGGAGATAGGTGATTATGAAAATACTTGCTGAATAGTGTCCAAAAAATTGTTTGGAATGTTCATATTCATATTTTAAAGACTTTGGGTCAGACAATATGTTATGTTATTTGAATTTAAATTATGTTAAGAACAGAGAATTACTTTAGTATGATTAAATGTCAAATCTAGAGAGCAATGTTATTATAAAAATAACAATTTAACAATTATAACTTATAAGTTTTAAAGAAATTACGCGGCTGAGGTTGCCGGTTGGACCAGTCCATCATGACGTTAGGCCCAGGGGTTTTTCTACCTGAATTTGAGGTTAGACCCGACTAGTCTTTCCAGGGGGCTGATTTTATGGAAACAAGGTTACCCCTGGCCTATTACGTTGCTTTATTACACTGTCCAAGTGTCCCTGTTGCCCTCACTTACACATAACACCCGCACTGACAGTTCGTGGTTCACGGCGTGTTTTTGGCATTTAGGCTTAATGGGGCGTATTCCTATCAATGGCTAGAGATTAAGGGAATTTTGTCTATAGCTGGACGTTGTGTTTGACTGCGGGGGCGGCGTCGGGACGCCGTGGCTTCTTGTGACCATGCTGTCGGGCGCGTTCCCATATGCGCCCGCACTACTGCTTGCCAGGTGTGTTTCTGGATGCGTGGTGCGCACGACTGGTTGTTCCGAGGGCGTGCGGCCTGGTACGCGTCAACAGAAAAGCCTTGTTTCAACAAGAAACATAAAACTATGGAATTTTTGCTTAAATGATCAAATTGTTGTTAAATGGATGGCAATTAAAAAAAAAGTACTAGAAATTACAAAGTTATATTTCAAATGTCGGTATAATATCACAGTAGAAGATGAGTTAATCCCGATTCACAATGAAGTTAACATGGACCTCCTTACGTTACCTTTGCGTTAATTTTGCAGAAAAATTTACCGCGGATTTGACCGATGTTTTACATTGAAGTTAAGGAATTAAGTTGAGGTACAAGGCTACCAACTGTAGTCAAGTTTTCGACAAATTCACCAAAATTATTATGCTCATGTAAAATGTAAATTGTTTAGTTATAAGTGTGGAATAACTATCTCCTAGTTACATTAACTAATGATCAAGTGATTCCGCCTTCTAAACGTATCCAAAATTTTATATTATTTGATTACTATTTACTGGTTCGATGCTACGTATGTTGACAATAAAATACACTATTTTATCGGACTCGAAGTGTTACAAATGCTGTAAGACTACTGACGATCATTGCAATATTTACATTTAACGATGTTATTTGAGTCGCAATATATTTACATATACAAGTGGTAACGAGAATTAAGTGTTGAAAATATGTAATAAATTACCCTCCTAGTTGTAACATTGTGCCTTTCTTACCAACTCGTTTTTTTTATTCTTACATTACAAATGCTTCATTTAAGAGTGATTTTGTTGGGATTCTATTTATTTCATATAATGGAAGGGCTAAACTTTTAGTTTAACGTCTTTCGTGAGACTGGCGAGACACTTGTTTGATATTTTAACAATATGTTTGCTGTCTACACATATCACACCTACCTCAGTGAACAGCGAACTTGCAAACAATCTAGTTAAATTTATTGTAGGGTACTTGAACGAATGCTTTAGCAACACATTAGCCCCGCATTATTTATAAATATATGATAACGATTTACGACTCATTAAACAACCATAGCCACACATGTATTAGGTAATGCACTCACAAATACCATTTCACACGAGTAACAAATCTTATGTGGAATTAAAAATATTATTTACTTAAAATTACAATAACGAACATTTTGCTTTTTTCCAACACTTCAGAACACAAATATGACATATTTACTTCTTTTCCTACATTCTTGTACATGCACGAGCGAGCAGCACACAATTTGAGGTTACGAGAAAAGTCTGTAAAACGTTAGTTTAGGCGCGATAAAATCTTGTAGGCAATAGCCAACAAAAGAACAACTCTGCTTCTGATTGGCTGTTCTTAACTTTACCTTTATGTTATGTTGAAGTTGACACAACTTCGAAATATATATGTTACCGTTGCGTCGCCGATAATTCAATGTGAAAACACTGCAGCGTGACCTATACCTCAACTCAGCTGTAACATAAAGGTAACGTAAGAAGCTCCATGTTAACTTCATTGTGAATAGGCCTTTAGTGTTCTTGGGGGAAAGGGTCATGAGCCCAGAGTCTCTTAAAGAGTCCATCTTAGCTAATCTACATCAGTCACACTTGGGGGTACATATCATCAACCAAGGCGAGAGCAAAATCGCTTTTCTCTTGGCCCAGAATTGCCAAAAACATTGAAAACACAATACCAATACGTCGACTCTGTGAAAAATAGAGCACATAAAAAAAAAAAACAAGAAACCCATGATAATTCAATAACCACTGACACTACCTTTCCATAAAGCAGCATGTTACATTGTAGAGTATAATTCTCGAATACATTTAGTTCTTCGTGTCTACTACTCCAAGTGGATAGAGCTGGCTCCCTTGCAGTCAAAAGACTCACTCACTATAGTAGAAGCCCTAAAAACTACTTTTTCAACACATGGCATTCTGAACACCCTAGTAACAGACATTATGCCTTTTGGTTCTTTGCACATGAAAGAGTTTAGTAAAAGATATGGCTTCCCCATTAAGACGTTAAGTCCATTATTCCAAAAAAAATGGATTAGCTGAATAAGCAGAAGCCATTACAAAAAAAACTGCTAAAAAAATGTGCTGATGAAAATCGAGACATACAACATTTGCTACTCGAATATCGGAACACCCCAGTGTTAGACTCAAATGTCAGCCCTTCACAACTGCTGTTTAGCAGAAGAACAAAAACATAGCTCACAATTCATCATAACTTGCTGCAACCCAAAATCGTACACAATTTCAATCAGGTACAAAGGCGAAAGGATCTTGAAAATACAACCTGCTATGACAGGAATATAAAATCTGGAAATGATGACTGGCAGAGAGGTGACTAAGTGGTATATATTGATAAAGGTGTCTGGCACCCTGCCAGGGTCATTAGAGTATGTGAAGTGCCCAGATGAGTACTGATAAAGGGCGGGAGAGCTGGAAGGGTAAAACGAAGGAACACCTATCACCTAAAGAAATCGTGGCCAACCACAGAACGTAGTCAGCTACCAGTACAAGTCAAAGTTATTGGTCAAGGGAAAAAAGTGTCACAATTGCAGACTTGAAAAGGTCAAGTCACGATGAGGAATCAGGTCAGTCACAAAAAAAATTTAGAGGGTTTTGTGCTGGAGTTGACTATCATGTCACAGATGCAAATGCAGAACCTCAAGTCCCTGCGAACACTCGGCCTCACAGTGTGTCAAGGAGGCCTCAGTACCTCTGTGACTTTGTGCCCAAATAAAATATTATATTCATCCCTGTTGGTCATAAGATATATTTGCTCGTATTGCATAGAAAGAGACATGTAGCTTAAACAACTCAGTGTAACTTTAGTTTCATTGCTATTGAGCTCAATACAAATTTGAAAAGTGCTGTGTATTGTAGAAAAATGGAGACATAGAGAATTTTATGTACAGTTAACATGTGACACCCGAGCTCCTCTTCCAACTTAGCCGGTCGTGCGCACCACGCCCCATGATTAAGGAACGACAGGGGTGGCAGTACCGCTTGCACATACGGGAAAGCGCCCGACCACGTGCATGCAAGAGACAGCAGCGCCTAGACGTCGCCCCCCCGGACGACGAGTGTATAAGAACTACCGTTTATTGGTAGGGAAGTGCCCCGTTGACGGAAACAACAGTAATTAGCTTATTGTAAACATATATCGTTTCTAGCACTCACGTGCTAACTCCGTCAATGCGAGTAACACCAACAAGAGGTAGCAGTGTTTAAAGGCCAGGAGTAACCTTGTTGTGTAACTAAAATTCCTTATTAATACTTTTTCGTTATTAACCTAAAAAATGGCAGAAACACCCCTGCGCCTCGTGGGCAAGTTGGACTCGCCCATGCAGCCAACTTTGCCACCCAATTCTTTTTATGTTATTTTTGCAAGTGCTTTTCTTTAATTTAATTTCAATTTAAATCAGTAATGTTTTGTATGTCTAATTAATTCCTTAAACCTTTTTAATACTGTCAGTTTTCTTTTGTGCCATGTAACTTAAAATATAGTATATCCAGGAGTAAATGGAAATCATAAAAACTTTCCCACAAATCAAATTTGGAACACTAACCAGCAAGTTCTTATTTTTTTTCAAGTATTCTGGGCCTTCGCTCCTGTGTTTTGTAGTGTAAATTGTGTTTCTGTGTATGCTTCCCGCGCTCGGCCAGACGAGGTTACCGGCGCGGGAAGAAATCGCCAGTTGGCGCTAAGTGGCAGAACGAGGGATTCGGACGCGAGTCACTCCGCTCCCTTCAAGACTTTTCGTAATCACTAGTGTACCAATAACTTCAGTTTTAAATCTCGGAACCGCTTATTTTATTTTCATTGGCCCGGAGGTGTCCCTCGACCCATGCAACTCAACCGCCAAGGGACTTAACGTAACTTCATAGTCACCACGTGGTGTTTTTCAAACAGCGTAGTCCACTGGTTGGGCCTAGGACTGGATCCGCTTAGCACACCACCGTGATTGGATAGCGTACGGAGTATAGTGTTATACAATAAATACGGATAACATCTAGGTACGTATTTTATTGGCTTGCCGTTTCACGGCTTTCAGGGCGCGGAACCCTTCAGCTCGCACTTACCCAGAGTGTTGCGTATGGTGTTATCTATTGGTACTTTGTCTGCGCTACGGACGTGGGGAATGCCAAAATATTCCCCTGTGTAAGTATCAACGACGACGAGCGGGGAGTGTTACTTCCATGCCACGGCCATCGGCCGCATGGCCATGTAAATTGGAGTATCTGTTCTGTCTCTCATTTTGAGTGCCCGTTCTCTAATAACGGGCTGGCGCTACCAGGCTTTACTTTTCCGACGCTATCCGGTGGAATTTAATACCTAACCACCACCCCCGCTCGCGTCACAGTACACAGTTGGCAGTATACTAGGAAAAGAGAGGAGTGTACCACTGGCAGGCCGGCTTTGTTATATAAAATGTTACGAATAAAGGAGTGGTAACATAATCAAGATAATACAACTACATTTTACATGCAAATGTTTTCAGAAAATCTGTGATGGTTTCGTATGTGCTAGGCATGCAGCAGCTGTTAGTACATAACACATCACAGAGTGGAATGTGACATACTCATTCTGTGCGTAATGGCGCTGATTTCCTCTGCATTGTTTTATGCTTCTTCCACATCTCATGTACGAAAATTGCTTGTGTGACCCCTACGTACTTACTGCCTTGAACATACACATTTCGTGCAGTCTTCTAGTGACAGGTGTGAAGGTCTTCTGATGAGGAAGATACAGCTACTACACTGGAAACTGTCCGTGGTACAATCGAACAAAAATGTATACATTACATTTAACTTCGCTGGAAAGCAGAACCACTTCTGTTACATATATTTTCAAAGAATTCGTCGTATTGAAATGAAGTAGAGTGCTAGTAACAAGAAGCGAGGACAGATCCTTTATCCTATAATCCTCTCCTCTGTCGGGAGATGAACTACAGTGCTGTGGTATCTTGACCAGTAAATTTCAATTTTCGTCATAACTTCACAGTGGTTTCAGCAGCAGTGCAAAAATACCCCATTTAATTTCGACTGTATAGTTTACTAACGAAAGGATATTGACAAGATATTGCATTTTTAACAGTAGTAATAAATGTGGGTCTACAGCAATGCTCGTGCAAGTGGTATCATAGCCAACCGGCGTGGATTAAATGTATAAATATGGGTGATATATTTGGATGATCACCTAATTTGGTCACACCTGATGCCATAATGATTAATTGGGTACATGAACTACTAATTCTTGGAATTCACGTTGCCAGATTTCCTCGAAGATAGGCCGCTCACGATCTGGCAGTGTATGTGGCTTCAATACGACGATGACCTTCCATATATTGTACATGAACACATCGCCATGAAAATTCCAGCATGCTTAATTGAAAAAGATGGAACTGTAGCAGGGGCCAGCTAACTTTCATGGCTTTAAACTGTCGACTTTTTGCTGAATGAGTTCAACCAGACACATCCATTCAAGATACACAACAGATTTTAAAAAATGATATGCTAGTATTTAATAAATGTTGCAACGGGATAGCTGGCAGCTTTATTAAACACTATAGGATAGCTTCTAATGGTATGGAATTAAAAATGATGTAGCGTAAAAACTTAAATTCCTTCTCTGATGTATTTACTCCTAACAGTACGAAACTCTCTTCGAGTAGTTATTTGTACATCTCAGTGATGTAAGACCACAAAGGCAGTTTGATAAATTCATTCCAGTACAGCGAGGTATGGAGTCAGCCATTACTTATTGCTTTCTTGATAGCCAGTAACACTTCTCTGTGACATCGGACATGTAATTCTAAAACTTTGCGATGCAGACAGATTTTCCAGAAGACATTTATGTTGCAAGTTAAGTCGGTATTTCATAATGTGTACACAAAAATCTGCAACATACTTGTTTGTTTTTAATAAGGTTGATAACAACATCCTTCAACTTGACTGGGATAGGTAGCATGATCAAATCTCTCACTTCATTAATGCTTACAGTTTAGCACATACGTAACCATAACTTAGCTTCTGTGTGTACTGCAAAGCAGTTTCCGAAATAATGGTCGCAATTACTGTTCGTACATTGCTTGCAAAAATTGCTACACCGTGGAAAACAAATTATGTCGTTGCCTACTGTTGGACATACGTAAACCATACCTGATCTATTCTCATGATATAACTAATGAAAAAGAGAAGTGCTGTAATGAGCCAGGCGACAGGAGCATAAAAAACGTAGCTTCCGAGCCGTCCATGTTTTGTGGTAGGACGCATGACTGTTGACTCCAAAGGTGGCGAGCAGTAAGATGATGAGAGACAGCAATATTTCCTTTCTTTTCACCATTCTTTATACGGTGTCCCTTACCTTTTGATGCTACAAGCAAGTCCATATGCACAGCGAGTTATTGCCGATAGTAGGGATATATAAAATTTCACACCACCTGCGAGGGCTGCGAGGACGAGGAATTGTTTGCTTTCGTAGTGTTCGGGTTAGGCTCTTCTAGAGTTCTCGTAACAAGTCGAATCGGGAAACAACTCCAAACGCGTTTGGATTCCTAGGTAACTACGCTGGTATCTCAAGGTATGGGTTCGCCTATCAGGTTGTTGACGCATGCGCAACTACTCCCCTCGCTCCCTACATGCACTGTGCCGTACAGACAATCAGTTACGAAAGTAAAGGCACCATGGACGGAGGTTACACTAATGAAGAGTACGCTGACATGCACTTCATGTATGGCAAAGCTAATGGCAGTGCACTTCAGGCTGTACGATTGTATGAGGAAGCTTTTCCTCGCCGCAGGCAGCCCGACAGACGTACATTTACGAGGTTACATCACCGCCTTCGAGAAAGTGGGAGTTTCGCACATCATGTACGAGAAGGTAGACCCAGATCCATAACACCCTGATGTTGAGGAAAGGGTGTTAGACGTTGTACACGAATTTCCGAGTACTTTAACAAGGAGGATTGCTATCCAGGAGCGTATGCTGCGTGTGTGGCGGATTTTACATCGGCAATTACTGTATCCGTATCATCTCCAGCGTGTGCAAGCTCTCAACAATGCAGACTTCCCTCCTAGAGAGAATTTCTGCCAATGGATGCAACAACAGTGAACTTTGAACCTCCTGTTTGTAAGCAGTATTCTTTTCACGGATGAAGCTGAGTTTACCCGTGACGCATTTTCAACTTCCATAACTGTCACATTTGGGCTGATGTCAATCTTAATGCGACACACGTGTCACGACATCAGCAACGTTTTTCGTTGAACGTCTGGGTCGGATTGCTCGGAGACCGCATAATTGGACCACACTTCCTACCCCAGAGACTAATCGGAGATCTGCTTCATGATGATGATGTTCCACTGAACCAACGCCTGAACATGTGGTTTATGCATGACGGTGCTCCAGCACATTTTCAATTACGTGTGCGCCGGCTTCTAGCTCGACGGTATGGTCAACATTGGATAGGTAGAGGAGGACCTGTGCCATGGCCTCCAAGGTCACCGGATTTAAATCCCATGGATTTCTGTGTGTGGGGGTCATGTCAAAAGCCTGGTTTATGCTACTGAGGTCAACTCTCTTGAAGAATTACGCTTGCGGATTGAAGCAGCCTTCCAGCATTTACAGAATACACCAGGACTGCCTGAGATGATTCGCAACTCGTTTCAGAGACGAGTTCAATGTTGCATTCGGACGCATGGGCAACATTTTGAACATTTTCTTTGAAGATTAGAAATGCCATGTGTTCCTACATACTGATCAACTGCAACAAACAATGTGTTCTATCTCGACAACGGTTGATTTCCGGGCCCATGTTTATTGGACATTTGTAGCTTCTTTTGGCCAGTACTTTCCATGTGTGAATATTTGACCATCACTTCTGTTACACCCTGTGTGTGTGTATATATATATACATACACACACACACACATAGTGATTCTTAATCAAACCGACACATTTCGGTGGGTGACTCCTGACAACGAAATATGTCGTAAACACATACGACTTATAGCCTAAAGTTATTGCTAAGGGCGGTTCACGCCCATAAAGTAAGCGGCTTGATAATGTTTTTGTGAACGTAAATAAGAAACAACGATACATCAAAGACCAATTTTTCGTTTAACGTTTACGTGAGCGAAGCTGTTAAAAGTGTTAGATTTTGTAAAATTATTCGTCTAACTTTAATAAAATTCGTATAATGGTCATTGACTGGATTCAGTTTCTTGGACGTACTCCATTGCAAATTGAATGACTGTCAAAGAAAACTAAACAAATAAAAGAAAACCATAATATAAGCAGAGTATGCTTTAGTCAGCAAGATACGTACACAACAAGAAATTCCAAAATGGAATCGGGTCAAATAGAAACAAGGAACAAACAGTTAATAAATGAAGATAATAACAAATGAAATAAAAAACCAAGTAACATGCGACACAACTATGAGATGAAACAAAAAACACAGCAGATATCAGACACAAACAGAAAAAAAAGACACGACAAATAGACGAGACAAAACGCAACAGATAACATACATATACAGAAAAGACAAACGACACTATGAAGAGACGAAACAAAACACAGTAGTTTTCCAGACAGACAGTATTACGACGTTTCGGGAACTGGAATCTGTTCCCGTCATCAGGTAGACACACAGGGTTCAGGAACACGAGTGCGACTGATGAGGGTTGAAAGAGCTCTGCCAGTTTCTCCAATATACAAATGACCACATTCGCTGGGTATCTGATATACACAGTTGTGAGTTTATAGTTTTTCAGTGGCTGGTTCAAGAAACTGAATCCAGTCATGCACTTCAATTGCACAGTTCTTTCAAAGATCATATAATGGTCATTGTTATAGTTCGAAAAGTGGTAACCGTGCATTTTAATCAACATTTTTTGATAAACTAAGAAACAAAAGTTTGACTGTAACAAAAAAAGTTGCCTTTGTCTGACACTCTTAGGTCACTGATTTTCGTTGAAACTCATTTTGATGTATTTTCGCAAGTTGATTAATAACGCCTGCCGCTATGCAACCTGTGTAACTTACGAAATGCGGGTTGTCTACCACACAGCCGGAGTGCTTTACACCTATGTTTTGTGGGTATTTAAGCCCTGTATGGCATGTCAGTTTTCACGGATTCACCGAGTAACAACTGAGAACCTGTTCTTGTAATACTGGCGAAAAAAACTTTGTATGCAAATTTAGTTTTTGCTATTTCTGTGAAAGAATCCTTATTTGGTATGTGTAAATAAACTTTCCTAAGAAAATTTTGTAAGGTGCAAGAATGAGCTTGAAGACGTGGTATTTTAACGAATCAGAAATGCTAGTAACTGGAGCACATAATCTACAAGCATTGTAACAACTGTAGTATGGTAACTGGTATAATGCTGATCATTTGCACATTATACCTGAAGTTTATAAAAAGTCTGGTTGTTGGTGATACAAGTGAAAATCTGAGAGCACACTCTTGTGAAGACGTTTAAATTGGATCAATATCGGTTCATCTCTGTGTAGCAGACATTAAGCAAATATTCTCTTTGCTGATAATTCTTCCGCATCTCTCGTTTAAAGGAGATATTTTTAAAACTTTTTTAATGTCTTTCAGCAGGTTCGAATATACTAAATGTTTACGGTTCGTTTGTTGCGTGACACGTGAACACTTCCTTGTGGAAGCACGCAATAAAATTGTACAGGAACAAACATGTTTTTTTTCAGCTTGGTTTGCTTGGCAGACTGTCAACTTCCTGCCTCGGCAGTCTGCAACCACCCAACATATTTATACAGCTTGGTCAACTTCCTGCTCCGGCAGTCTGCAACCACCCAACATATTTATACAGCTTGGTCAACTTTCAGCACCCGCAGGCGATTATTATCGGCTCAAAGTTTCTGTACTTGACAACAAACTGCCCCATTATAGTGTTATACAAACAAATGGAAAAGTAACTTTCAGTGGTGAACCCTGTTAAATATACAATGACGTATCCATGTTTTTAATAATTAGTATATTTTTAATAATAAACGTTGGTCAATAGTTTTAAATAAATAGTTCTTATAGTCAAAGATGGTTTCGTACATATTACAATACAATTAATTGCACTAAAATATCATAAACTTATTTTCATGAGCTCTTTGTTTTTTAATTAAGTTGCAGTTGTAGAATTGGAGTGGAGAGATTTTGGTGAGCTCTTAACGGTGATGTTTTGACAACTACTAAAGATGATACGAGACGCGAATAAAGCAGCGGCGGATTGCAAGTGTAGGAAGTCGGACTGATCACGGAAAGCTTGGAGGTCGACGTCAACGTTCACCATATTTCCCCAAATGTGAAAATGAAGCGGTTTGTAGAAAAATATACTTTCTTCTTAAGCTGTATTATTATTAGTTAGGTTAATATTCACGGGAATGAATTAGAATGTGGAGGAATCAAAACAAGATAACGGTGAATTTTTTATGTTTTGCCAAAAGACGGAGGTCAGAAGAATTTTCTCTACTAATACAGACGACTGAAGTAACAGTATAAAAGCCAAGCTTATGCTATAACAGAGGAAGAGAAAGATGTAATAAGAAAATACAAACCAAAAGTTACAAATGATTCTGAGCAGAAATGTGAACTTTTGACATTGCAGTACTTCTGTTGTCCGAGAAAATTAAGTGAGACAAAACAAAACAGAAAAAATAAGGACGCCAAGATAGCTGTAGTCAGATCATACACATAAAAAATACATAGTAAATTCTACAAGGAATTATGTCAGGCAAAACACAATGGAAACACAAAAATGTTGCGACGATTCGGGAGCTGACATATGCTCCCGTCTTCAGGTGAAATGTTTTTTTATCTCTTTCCTCTTTATTAAACATATACTAGTACACTCTGTTTGTGTATTTTCAAACAGTTGTATATTTATACTAAAAGTAAAGTAAATTAAGAAGTTAGTCAGAACTGAGGTTTTTTGTTTAAAGCGTAATTGAGTTTTCACAGTACGTTCTTACAACATTCGCAATGAAATCAATAAATACTTTCGCTAACTTTGTATCTTCAGTACAATAATAAAAGTAAAAATTTAAGCATTAGCATGTGGAGTAACGCTGTAATGAATAAATATGTCACCAAAACAATTTAACTGAAGATACTTTGCTCTAAAAATTACATTTTGCTTAAAAAGTTTGCCAAATCTAATGTACAAATTTTTGTAGTACTGAAACAATAAAATTAACAATATATTTGATGTATCTATTACTGCAAGCAGAGCCGAAAAAACTATTAAGTACAACTTAAGTAGAATGTTTTACGTGGATTGATTTTAATGAAGTAACCAAGAATGATTGTAATAACTATATGATCGAGAAAGATATACTCAAATGGTGTGTTACGTAACGTCTTTTGCACTTGTTTCGTTAGTTTTGTTCTCTTGACGGCTAATTGAATTTATGTAATCGACTAGCTGGTTCCCGTAACATCGTTTGCGGGGTTTTCAATTTAATGCGATAGTATTTCTGAAAAAAAAAAAAATCTTGGTAAGTGCTAAATGGGGCAAAATGATACCAAAGATCGTTAATGTCCATTTCAGAAATATTTTGAAAAAGAAAATTTATCACAAATATTTTTGGGTGTCCTGTTCTGCCGCTGTACCCCGTTTTGCCTCCCACCTCCCCAGAACTATAATTTGTTTTGATAGGAACAAAATTTTTTTTCAGCTCAAAACAACTCACCAAAGATTTATAGCTTTTTTACTAAGTTTTTAGGGTGTCGTGTTCTGACTCTCTACTCCGTGTTGTCCTCCCTCCCCCACAATCTAAAAAAAAAAAAAAAATACTTCAAACAACTTACTAAATGTTCACTTAATTTTTTTGGTATCCTGTTCTGTCCCTCTACCTCGTTTTGCCTTCCTCCGCCCAATTAATTTGCAGATATTTCATCGCTGTAGATATAAACCGCATATAAGACGAACAAACAATCATTTTATGGTATAAGCGGTATTTCCCGCGTGTATTTCTTGTAACAGCTAGTATTTACTTAAATTGAAGGACATCTTTGTACGCCAGATTAGTAGCTCGACCATCAAGTGTTAGGATAACCAAGTTGCAGGTTGAGCTTACTCTGCAGCTGAATGCGTAGCTATAGCTGCCATGTGAAAAATTGTCATTAGTCTATCCCTGTCAATCTTAACTACTGTCCCGAGCCTTATTTATAGTCATCGTAAAACAGATATTTAATATGAGAGAGTATTTGGATGGTATAAGTTGTATACATAGCGCGAACATTGATGATAGTGCCCTCAATACGTACCGACGAATGTTAATTAAAAATAAATAAATTATTAAGTCGCTGGGCACATGGTGGTCGTACAACCATATATAACGGCATAGCTGCAGTACGTTAACTTCAATATAAATTGCTTACCTAATACTGTACTTGCTTTTTTGAATCAGCTGCTTTGAGAGAGATACATACCCTCCCCCCAACCGGGTATTTGAGAGTTATTTTCTCAAAATAAAAACTGAGCTAATTATTTTTCGTATTTACGTAAGCATAATTTTGAAGCAAGGAAATATCTCAATATCTCATCTGGTAGGGTATCATCGGGTAAAAGGAACAAATTTTACACTTTTTCACCTTTGTAATAATAGAATTTTTCAAAATATTACCATCACGTGTTAAAATTTGTGTAAGTATCTAATTGAGGTGAAAATCACGACGACAACCCATTGAGTTCGAGAGTAATCGACGATTCATTAAAAAAAACTTTTTTCATTCCTTGACAATTCTAAGAGTTCGGATTTAGTTAAGTTCCAAAATATGTTTACGGGAATTTACGTATTCATCATCATAAAATAAAAAGCAACTCTATATTTCGACGGATTTGATAGCACTCATTGATTTTTCTCAAACACATTCCATGACTTTACACCATCTCAGAGTTTGAATCAAAGTAAAAACTTTGTAGACATTTAAGACTATTGAATGGGCGTCAAATTTAAGTGGAAACCGTGATGATAGCCCATTGAGCTTAGAATTTATAGACGACATTGAAAACACCTTTCATTCCGTTTCATAACTTTTCACCTCCCTTAGGCGTCGAATTTCAAAAAATTAATAAACTACATTTCACCTATTTAAGCAAGCATTAATCTTAAGCGAAAATCGCGTCAATATCAAAAATTCAGTGAGATCGATATGTATCAGTCACGAATCGAAAACCAACTAAATTATTTAACCTCTTTTGAGTCGAATTTAGTAAATATACTGAAATATATTTTCGGTCTTTACGTAAAAATATTTCTGAAGCAAAGAACACTTCGATATCTCGACTGGTATACGACAGTTATTGAAGAATAATCAAAACACATTTCACGTCTTTTTACCCCCTTAATTTCGAGACCTCTGGAAGTTCTATGTTATATATTTGTATACGTATCTAATTGAAATAAAAATCATAACGATAGCCCATTCGGTTTAATCTGTACGGACGATTAATAAAAACACATTTGCCCCCTTTTTACACTTTGGGAGTCAAATTTTGAAAAATCGAAAAACAGTTTTTTGGATATTCACATAAGCATCATTTTGAAGTTAAAAGCAACTCTGTATCCCAAAGGGTTCGATAGCTATCGATAAATATTCGAAAACACATTTAAGGTATTTTCACCCCCTAAAAGTTGAATTTAAAAAAACTTAAATGGCCTAATATGCATTTTATGATTGATCCATTGAAGTAAAAGTTACGACGATAGGCCGTCGGGTTCGAGCTATGTAGATGAAGCTTGTAAAACACATTTCACCCCTTTTAACCCCCTTAGGGGACGAATTTCGAAACATTTCTTATTAGTGCTCGCCTACGACTTAAAGGGAACCCACACAAAAATTTCACATTTCTAGATCCAGCGGTTTGGGCTACAGATTGATATGCCAGTCAGCCAGTGTTCTCTTTTATACATAGAACTAACTGATAACCGTTCACTTGAACACATCTTGAGTCTGCCATAACTCGCGAATGTAATGTTGAATTGTGAATCCTCATATCTCCGACCACATAGCTTTACATGCAGCTGTCGGCGGCCATAACAGAAAGCAGGGTCGACCGACTCAAATGTTATTTCAACCGGGTAGTGCCGTCTCATCAGCGACTTCAGGTTTAGCTAAGAAGCAAGGCCAAGGTTTGAAATGTTAATGTATTTGTCTAGTCACTTGATTCGTCATCAAAAGGAAAATCTGGGGTGTCAAATAGGACGTCAACTCCTTCCATATGGAAGTGACTGTGATTTAAAACATAATTTAAATAATTCGAGTGATATCGTTCCTGATCAGATATGTACTACTGCAGTAGTTCCTACGAGTTCTTGTGTACTGGGTGTGTGCAACAAAATTGTTATAAATTGTAAATGTTTGTCCGTTCCATCACACCTAAATATTAATATATGTTTCGGAAAGTTGTTTTACGGGTACGCACAATTTTCTACAAAATGTATATTTGTAGATATCGATATGTTGAAAACATGTATGGGTCTAAGGCTGGCATCTATCGTCACAGAAAAAAAACACCAGAATTTACATTTTTGCTCTCTCAAACATACTGGAGTACAGAACGAAAATACTAGATAAATATTGCGATTGACAGGAACAAACACGTAACCGTTATACAAACCGTGAGTCTTATCTACTCCGCACTTTGACGTTGGCGCTGAATACTTAGTTTGACAACTTCCGCCCGCAAATGCGTGTTGCCAGTACGTCAAAATGAGCTCCTAGTAATAACTTAGTTTAACTTCCGCTGCCAACTAACTTTATACGTTACAATTCTTCATTTTTTATTAGTTGTGACTTTATTGTTGTATCAGCGACTTCCCAACAAGGTATGTGAATGCATTTTTCTCGCATTAGAACTCCAGAAGTACGTAAGTTTTTGGTCATCAACAAACCTGGTTGAAACACGAGCAACCTGTGTATGATTATGAACAGAGGTAAATTGTAGTAAAAAAGTTATCAAAATGTTACGGCGGGGTTATAGGAATTTAAACTATATAAACGTAGAATAACAATGTTTTCAAATCGCCATTTAAAAATTATAGTTTTTTTTGTACTCTCTGTATAACTACTTTACATAACATTCAAAAAATAATATCAATGCGTTTGAAATGTCTTTTTTTTGCAAAAAAAAATGTTATTGTACAAGACTGTCGTGATTTAAATGGTCTAATAGGTATCTGATGTGTTCGATATTTATAAATGAAGAAATTGTGAAATTTGAGCGGGAGCAATCACATGTACGGTCTCGATTTTTTTTATCAAACGCAGTGGTACATAAAATTCAAAAGAGTTTCATTTTTACTAACGGTTTATAGTACTACGGTGACTATACCGTTAACGTTAATTAAATAATATGTGCGAAACTAGGAAGTTATTCAATATCGCATCATTGTCAGTGATTAATATTATGAAAATAAAAAAAATCTTTACTGAATTGTTGACACTGTCTTACTACAGTTATTTTTCAAACACAGTAGTGAATATCTTTGACGAACGTTCCAGCAGAATTCTCAACTATGGGTGATGTAAGGAATTTAAGTTCTTTCGAGTATACAATAGCAAAAACCAGTGATCATTGCAAATGAAGAGAATATGTATTTCGGTGCGAGCAGTCCTTGAGAACAGAAGTTGAATCATCATTCCGAAATTATTATCATATATTTTAGTCCTGAAGACCTTATCCTTCATCACGATTATAAAAAAGGCCCGTTTCTACTTGTAATAATGTGTACTCGTCATTTTTTCGGCATTATTCAGTTACGTAAAATCTTGAACCTAACTAACAATTGAGGCCATACTAGAATTCGCAGACATGGATTTTATCCTTCGCGAGTCTGCACCTAGAAAATGCGTTCAGATCAACTCCGCAGTAGCCCAACAACGACACCATCGACCTTTATGTATATCGTCAGTCAGCTGTTTGGTCATATTCAGGTCTTATTTATTTATTTTTTTAACTGGCCGATCCATGTGTCAAAAACGGACTTATTGTTATGGTAAGTTGTAGATGTTTCGATCAATGCGTAATTTAGAAGGTTTTAACACTACATTGTTTAAAACTTAAATAAAGGATCAGTTTTTGTCATCCACATGTTATTAAATATGTAAATAAATATTGCTTAGATTTTGTGTCAGTGTTACACTCTATATTTCTTGGAAAACGGTTAACTAACAACATACAAAAAGAGGAAGATAGAGAGGACTTGATTTTGTATAAAATTTTATTTAATAAGGAAACTTGATAAAATACTTGCACTATTAATGACCTAAAAACAAGGTCGGGATAAAATAATATGTATGTTATAAATGCACTTAACGTTTTTTAAAAGAAGTTATTAGAATCACCGTATATATTGTGTTTACTTTATTTCATCTCTTCGACCCACGTCACTTATGTTCATTGAGACGGTAACATTATTCTCGATCTGCCTTGATGGGGTAAAGAAACGTAAGCCGAAAAAAAAAAAAATTAAAAATTTGTCACAGTGGTTAAGGTAAAATTGGCGCTGGTCCACACCTTCAGGGTCGATAAATATTTCGAAATTAGAAAATTTAAATCATACATGGCATCGTATGATTTGTAGGTTTATTATTCCTTCCTTTATTTAAATATATACGAGAAAGTCGACGTACAATGAGACACGCGGTGGATTGATTCATCAAGTTGGTGCACTTTTGTGCTGTAACAGCCGTATCATCTTGACATGCAGCCCTCTTCCATCTGAAAAATCTCACTTATACAATTGCTTCAATACTTGACACATCGCGTGGCTTCCCACACAGAAGCATCCAAGGTCTTATAAAAGATGAAGGTGAGGTGAGAGGGTTTTACGGCCCTTTAACAACGAAGTCTTAAGAGCAAATGAGTGTAAAGTGAGGTGAAAAGACAACACAACATCTATGCCAGAGCCAGAATTCAAACCCAGCACTTCTTCGGGAACGGGAAGAGATGTTAAATAGTTGCACTTCATGGGGCCTCCTACCCAGGCTAAAGGACGTTAGTGCAGAATTTCTGTCGAAAGTAGTTTATTAGAAAACTGTTCAGCGTGACTTAGTGATATCTGCTTAAGAAAAACGTTCAAGGAGCGTTACACACATGTATACGTATCTCAGTTCCTCCATTAACCTTTGGAGTTTATTTTCTCGCAACTGAAAAAGACGAAAAATATGTTTTCGTGGATATTTCGTTCGGTACCAACGTCCTTGTGCAGAATGAAAAAAAGTATATGCACGTACAGCACACATGTAGCTTTATTATTAAGCAGAAAGTCGCATAGAAACACGCTGTCGGCAAGACGAATGCATGCCGGTTATGTGACTTGTACCCAGAGGCTATGACGAGGTGAGACGCGGATGTCCGTGTCGTCTTTACTACTTCCACGCTTCTTGTCCTCGACTCGCAAAATATGTACAGCCAGGTGGCTATCTTGAGGGCAGTGGTAAATGTTCTGTGCCTTTATTTTCCAGTTTCCACGCTTCTCAGATCTGTTCATTAGTACTTTTCTGCCTGTAATTGTGTCAGTGCGTTCATTAGAATTATACATTCATTGATCTTCGAAAGTAAACTTCGCATACTAATGGATTTGAAGTGTTGTGACTCTGCGCGGTCACTGTTGCCTTTCCCAGATTTGGTAAAATTTTAGGATTTCTTTTACGTCGTTATGAAGAAATGAATGTGCATCATACAATTTCTCTCAGCAAGTACATCGCGGGTTTATTAGTGTACTCTGCGGACGTGTGAATGTACATATGTACATCGATTTATGAACCTATTAATATATGAATAGAAATAGTGGGGTCTATCGAAAAGACTTTTCAGGATTTAGGTAAAACTTTTGATTGTTAACAAACGTGTGCCAGTTTTTGTATAGAAACAACAACTATATCCATAGAAAATTAAAATAATCACCATGAGCGGAGAACGAGCTGTTAATAATACAAAACCTATATCAAACTTCGATGAACGTTAATAGTCATCATTAGTGGGAACCAAATGAATGCCGAACAGCTGGTTGCTTGTGTTTATGAACTTGCTCATTCTGTGACTTCCAATAAGGTTGTTTACGTCGTTCAGCAGCACTACTATTGTAGGAGCCGTCCCTAACACAAACACGCGAAATGTCGATTATACATGGAAACATGTTTTCGAACATCCGGTTGACGTAGTTAATTGGAACTACGGTAAACATGCAAGTAGAATTATTGACGTGCAGAGAATAGCAGTTTCAAGTTCTGCAATTTCTCTCCATCATTCATTCGAAGAGGAGAGTTCTAAACAGCGGTACAAGTTTATCCCAGCTGGCACCGAGTAATCAGGTAATTATATTCTCATTCTCATTCTCACTCAACTCTACTCTAAACACTAAAACACATTAATTTTGTTCTACAATGAACTTCCTGTTCAAAATTGTAATCTAAAAGTCTAAGTGTGGGACTTTAAACTTAATTCCAAATTAACACAATCCGTGGGTGACTTGGGATTGACATCAAGCTTCGGGATTCGAAAGTCATGTCTCAGTGGTCTTAAAACGCGGAAGTCGCTTGAAATCGGCATGTATTGTTTCATAGTACTGAAAACATAAAACTATTACGTGTGTCGGGTTCCAAATACCTTGGTTGTTTACTTGCAAACCACGTAAAATAGATATGTAATTAATTATTCTAGGAATATTAAAATATACATTGTCTATCTTAGTCATCAGTATCCGATACCTATAGTAGTGCGGAAAGCTAAGGGCGACTGAGTCAGTCGCCTCTAGCTATCAGCACTTCTAGGCATCGAACACTGACGACTAAGAGCAAAAATTTACACTTCAATATTCCCAGAACAATACATTATGTATCTGAGACACGCACATCACGCCAAATCCTGGTTTATAGGTGCAAGTTAATGAACTATCGTGCAGTCTTCTTGCAGAGAGATCGTGCTAAAGGCTTTTAGTGGTTATCCTGTCATTTTATGAAATAACATTAAAGAAAAGGTTTCCTGTATATGCCTATACCTCTTTTAAAAAAATTCGGCACCATGTTTTCCATATATAAAAATGACCACCGCTAGGAGGTCTAGGCAGCCGTGTGGAACAACTGCGAACTGAATTAATTCATAATTTGAAAACAGCACCATAATCCTATGCATCATTTTCTGAGAAAAGCTATTATGGGTCATTTTAGGGCATATTCATTGTGATGCATCTCGCAATATTCTAACATACTGTCCCCAACCTTTACTGACTGACAATATCATCGGCACATAACACTCTGTCTGCCTGGAGTTCCTCGGCGTGCCTTATCCAAGATTCTAAAATCATTGTTCTACTGTTCTTTTAATGTGCCTTCTGGCGTGTGTTAGTTCACTTATGAAAGATTTATGGCGTTTCCACAGAGTCGAAATTCATCTAGACCTGGCAAAGTTACTATCTTGGACATGCAGTGCTCGTAATATCACTCTGTTCTCAATTGCCTGGTGAATCTTACTTGAGTAATATAGTCGAAATTGGTATTTTGTTGTAATGTAGTCTATGCATTGTACACCAATTTCATGTAAAGAATATGTATAATACTCCCACTTTTGCTTTCTACATGTAGCTGTACCACTGCACCTCACATTTTCTGTGTTGAGTCATGTATGTCGATATCGCCTTACGGCCACTGTGTAGACACCACACATGCGGCTTGGAAACATAAAACTTTTATATTTTAATGCCTGAACGAATTGGATAATCCGGACTTACATGCATTTCTAGCCTTAATTTTTGTCCAGGCTAGTAAGACCGCCTGTTTTTGCGCGTATACCAATATCTCCGTAAATAATTGTTCTGAGAATACGTTTTTTTTTTCAGGAAATTTAAAACAAACCTATTATCTACAGACGCCACAATCGACTTTAGTCCTATCGAATGGCACTGAAATGAATCAATATTGAATATTGATATAAAAAACTACAACCTGGAATCTGTAATTCAGTCCTTTGGTTTTCAACACGAACAATAATATCATACATACTATTGCAGTTTCAGATCCAATTAGCATGCTATTTTACTTCAGCGAGGGTGATTGGGAACTGGTAGCACATGGGCTCTAAGACCGACATTTGCACCACTTGCTAGGCGCTCAACTGGCGTCTGCGCCTGAATTCCCTTCGAACACTTATCATACAATTATTCTCTTGTTAACGATAAATGGGAACTTTACCGTACATTAAAAATATAGTTAGTAAAATATTAGCATTGCTCTCAGACGTAATTAACGTCCATTAACAGTAAAAAGTGGGTATCAACTGAAATATGACACTGGTAAAGCTTTATATCCCGTGTTTTGTTTAGGACGATACAATATGACTGCCGACGGCAGGATGCGAAGGTTTGCCTGGGAAAGTGAGGATGCGCGCGAAGCAGTAGAATTGAACAACTGGAAAAACATCTTCTGGAAGAACCTGGATGATTACTGCGACAATACAACAATGCACGGGTACCGCTACCTCACCGAGCCTGGTCGCCATTGGCTAGAGAGGTAACATTTGAGCTGCGGTTATAGTACTGTCATTTACAAACACACACTTTCTCTCATCACAGTCTCATCATTCCTACCGGATGAAGTATTGAGTCTGGCCTGAAATCAAGAATGATTTTCGCTATCGTATGTGTGTGAACGTATAATAAATAAATAAATGTAAATATATGTATAGCTATGTGTGTATGTATATATACATATATATGTATATGTATACATGCACAGCCGAGCAACATAGGAACAAACTTTAACTGGCTGGCCAGGTGTCCACAGCTACCGTCAATCATCCATTATTTATTCATCTGTAGTGGCGTGATCTGTCTGTGATTTGTGTATCCGAACAAGGAGTGACGGGTTTGAGTACCACCGCGTGTAAGTAAATGTACAAACACTACTAAAAGTGGACAGCTCTGTCACACTTTTAAAATGACTATTTTTTTAAAAATGGGATGATAACGTTTGAAGTAATATCTTGACTCATACGGAATATCTACATATATATTTCTTGTCTCAATATGATTTAACTTAACATAATCTTATTTACGTTACGTGAAGAAACTAGTTAGTCATGTTATTTTGGTGTAGGATAAGAAAAGTATCAGCTTGTTTTGGGTGTCAAGACATCGCAGTGCCTTAGTTATTAAAATGGTTAATTCGCGCATAAGAACAGAAAGGATTGTAAAGCCTTATACACAACTTATTCCACCCCAGTTGATCACTATTCTCATGGCCTGGCCTACAGCTGGAAACTTGTGTCCGGAGACTAGACGTAACGCTATCGAGTATTTGTTGGAAATATATTTCACTATTTCAGTTAGTGGGGCGCTTCATATATACGTGTATATATATCTTTATATATTAATACTTTGGGCGTGATCATCTACTTTTTTTCCCTACAAATAAACACAAATGTCATTCTGAAATGTAAATGTGGGAAATGTTAGAAAAATAGGGGCCAGATACGTAATTTGACCCCGCATGTTTACTTAAAGGATCCCCCCTTTTTTTTGTCCTTCCACATCGGTTGGTACATCCCTGGTTTTGAATTATGGACTGTATACAGTCGTCGACGTTTTTTTTTTTTTTTTTTTTATAATTCGTCATTTTAAGACTTACATAGTTTGAAGTTAGCACATGTACGAAAGAAGAAAAATTAAGTTTTGTCATTAAAACGGATTTTTGAATCTTGCCTGTGCATGCTGGCTTCCGATACCATAGGACTTGTGTTTTAAAAAAACGGGATTGGCGTACGGGTGTATGCTTCTTCACAGACAGATTTCGTTAAACGTTACATGTGTAATATATGTAAGCTGTGTTAACAAGATTCAATTATCTCCTTAATATATTTGCCCGAGATATCTCGGGCTGTAAATCAGTAGGTAAAGGAAACAAAAATTAATAAAAAAAATTTATATGATTGTTATCATTGCCTAAAAGCACACGTTTATTGATTAGTGTTTATTAGCCCTGAATATTTTTTTCAAACACTGTAAAAAACCTGACACTGAAGGGGTTAAATGCATTTAATATGTGTAGGATCTACCCTTTTGACTGAAAGAATACCTGTAGGCAAACTGTGTTGCGTGTGTCTGTAGGTTGGTCTGGATTGCAGTTCACGTACTTGTCATTTGGGGCACAACATTCATCATCTTGGGCGTATGGAACGAGTATCTCAACACACCTACCGTCACAACGGTCGATACAACAGCTTTCCCTATATCGAATGTTTCGTTTCCGGCTGTGGCTGTGTGTAACATCAACAAGATAAGTCTTTCGAAAGCCCGCCAGATGGCAGAGGAACTGTAAGTTGAAAATTATTGTTTATATAATATCATATGTGTTTATATATATATATATATATATATATATATATATATATATATATATATATATACATACACACACATGTATATATTATGCACACGCATAAATCCAGTTAGTAGATTTTGAAGTACGGCAATCTGAACATGCCCTTTTTAGCTATGTTGGACGGCTTAGAAACAGTGTCTTAAAACTGTGCTTTTAGTTAGCATAGTGTCTTAACAGTGACAATACGATCTTTTCCAAAGTTTCTTTTCTTTTCATACATTGGCACAGTGGGTGCATGTGGAATAGTTTTATAAAAAACCTGTTTACGAACACAACGCAACACAGTTTAACCGCGTAGTAAGTAGCGCCCTTAAAGAACGAGGTCTTAAGGGCGCCGCCTACCTTCGCGTGAGAGGCTCAAAAGCGACAGAGCAGTAAGGTCGACCTTGAAGCGTACATAAAATGCCGCGTCGCCTCAACCAGCCAAGCGCTGAATTAGCGTGCAAGGTTCCCGCCGAACGGTTTTTTCTACGGGACATTACGCTGTGACCATATAATTTTATTGGTGGAAAGTCTGCAACTAAGTTCAGTGTAGGTCGCAATCTGAGTTTCGCATACATTCTGTTAGTACATTTTGAAATACGGCAGTCTGAAAAGACCGTTTTTAGCCATGTTGGAGGGCTTAGAAACAGTGTTTTTGAAGAGCGTGATGTCTTAACAGTGAGGTCCCGGCCTTGTCTGTAGTTTGTTTTCTTTTCGTACGTTGGCCCAATGGGCACACGTGGAATATTATCGTAGAAGAAACGTGTTTACGGACACACTGCAACGCACTTGAAGCGTGAGGTATGCGGCCGCCTTAAGAGACGATGAGGATGACGTGAGGTGAAGGGACAGCGCAACAGACATTCACGAGCTGGGATTCGAACCCAGGACCTCTCGCACCGTAGACCGGCTCCAAACCGACATCGCTACAGAGGCCGACTATAATCAGTTAGAAAAGAAATTAAAATTCACAATTTTAGTATTTAAAAGAATCTAAAGCAGTTAGAAACGTTTCGTTGATATAGGAAATAAAAGTGCGATTGAAGAAGTAGATTTTAAGATCATCGAGAAATAACCTTTTAACACTGAAAACAATGGCAAATTTATTTTTGTTTATCCTTTTGAAAATGCATTTTATTTATTGCCTAAACATGTATGGACTAATAGAAATTAATTCTTTAAATTAGAGAAATAATAAATTTGGAAATGTTTCGAAAAAGTTATACAAAACACACACATTATACATAGTACGCTACTCTGTTATAAATTAATGGTGTAAATTACACGGTTTTTGCGCCAGACAGAGGTTGGCCTAGATCGTGAGACAGAGACATACCGATATATATATATATATATATATATATATATATATATATATATATATATATATATATATGTATGTATATACAGATAGAAAGAGAGAGAAACAGGGTTTGTAATTTAATTGAAATGATTAAATATCATCTTAATTACAGTTCTGGCAGTTCGGGCATACTGATATTCCTTCACCAATGTGATGTAACACCACCTCTGGTGTGGATACATGCGCCGATTCGGTCCGGTTGACGTACTGCTATTGTACCCTCTTCTGAAGTACCGTAAGTTGATATTGCAACTGACCTTTCCAGTCTCGGCAAGTGTCACTGTGACGGAGTTGACAACTCGAGATGCACACACACGTGTTCAGTCAGGGACAGATCGTGGTACCTTCGGGCCATCGAATACCTCAGCGTGACCCAGACATGTTTGTCATGTATGGACGAGAGACGAGATAATAATCTTTTTTTAAATACTGTACTAGGGTGCGGGCAGGGTGCCGACTCATTAAAACAAAAGCATAAAGACACACTATGTTACGCCGAGACATGGTACGGATGTCGCAGGTTTTCACTTAGCCAAGTAACAGTGTTAGAATGGCAGACGACCAAATCAGGGTGCTGCACAATGCTTTGTTTTCAGTAGAACTGTCCTTTCGTAGTGTGGTATAATAAAATTTCACAGATTGTGGGAGATCCCTCACAAATTCCGTGATTCCAAAATCGGCTTTCTGCGCCCCTGATGACAATTTATCAGCGCAAACTGCTTGGTTCTAAACTAAAGTACCAGAATTTGTTCTCGTCATACTTGCAAGGGTAACCCTCTCCGATCTTTCACGTTTTTCTACTCTATCGAACAGAAGGGCGCTGGCACGTAAGAAACCTCCGTGTACTAAAACACTGTAACAAAAATTTAAACATAAGATGATGGTGGATGAATAGTCAAAAATATTTTCTCCACACTGTTTGGCACACATACCGTTACGCGACATTCTTAATCTACTGTACATCAACTACTCTCGAAAAAATACACAATACACTTGATTATTGTTGTTCATTGTCTGATACTCCAGTGAGTAGCAGCTAACGAACAAATGGTCGGAGCTTGAATACGTATGCACATGACAGTGAATTCTAGCACGCAAGTTATTGAACTCGCGAAATATTCCTTTCCCTACTCTGCGGTCATTTAATTAAGAGTCAGAATGAATCAGTCGATGGAGACCTCGCCTGGTTATATATTGTCTTAGTTTTAATATGTTTGAACGACAAATGACAATAATTTTTTATGTTAGCCAATGTAATATAAAAATATAAGTACATTTTATGACCTTACTGACAAACATTGACCTTGAGAACATTTCAGTACAAAACAGCCCGAAAGAGTGAATTTTATGATCAATTGAACAATATCTCAGTGTTGCTCTGCGTGTTTCAGTGCACCAGAAAGGAATATATCTGTCGATGCACTGTTCAAGTCGCTGTGGAACTTTGGCAGGCTTTATGACTTTGATGGTAAAGGTCGCTACAAGATGGCTAAGCTGCACTCAATGCTGACTGCTGGAAATCACACATATAACGTGTCACAAATAATGGATCAGGTAACGTAATGTGAATACAAGGAAGAATGCAGGCTTGTCAAACTGATGTATCAATCTGTATTTAACAGTGTTTGTATGTGATCATGGCTTAGAACTTGATATCTTCTGTATCAGTGTCAAAGAAATTTAAGAATTTAGCGGACTTAAAAAAAAAAAACAAATTTTGGCCATAATATTTAACGAAAAAGTATATAACAATTTACACTAACACACACAAAAAATTCGTCCAAATGCGATTAATATGATATACTAGATACCGTATAGGTGAAAGTTTACGTTGTCTGTAAAGATTATTTGCAACATTTGATCACGAGCCCAAGATACTACATTAGTATTTGGGTACTTAGCAGGATTTTCAGAAATATATTAGTTTTTAAAATTTTTTGCTAATTGATTACGAAATTGTGACAAACACATAAACTCTTAAAACAAGCTTTATAAAAAACACGAGATAATGTAGAAAAAGAACTGAAACATCGAACTTATTATTCAAGAACCCAAGCAAAGTGACATACAAAAATTAATAAAATTACAATATTCATGCATGCAACAAAGTGGAAATAACGTTTCCACAAAAAAGTACAAAATAATACACAATCAAAGAAATTATAATAAATCTAACGATAAAGCAACTACTATTAGTATTCAAACTAACACAACAAAATTGGTACAGAATAGAACCAAAGAATAAATTCAAATGCAACAAACAAACCATCACGAGAAATTATCCAGTCGAAAATAGACAAGACATAGGCAAGACACGAATACAAAATGTGAAAGAGCACAAAACGAAAGAACACGTCGGAGCAACGAGACGAGAAATGTAAATACAGTAGCTCGACATTTTGGGAGCAAACTTCAACCTTCTGTCTTCAGTAACCGCAAGACTTTTTTAATGAGCGGTGGCTTAAATATTGCATTTTTATATCACTCTGCTTTGGTTCTTGGTTATTTAATTAGATTTAACTTTTTTTTTTCACTCCCCCAAATATTTTGTTTGATAAAATTTGATTTGAGATTTTTGCCTTTTGTTTGCCCTTAGAGAGCGTACCTCTCGAACAGCATAGGCCGATAATGATAGCGAAGCTCAGGACAGCGATGTTTCGCACTTATGACTCGGTTTCAGTGGCCATATAGAATTTTATTATTTTTAGCTTTTTTTTTTTTTTGGAAATTATGAGGATAAAATTGTTAAATCTGTGATTATTCCCAAATTCTATTTACTTTGCACTACAATACGAGCGTGGCAATTGAGCTAGCAATGTATAGTTGGTTCGCAATCAGTCGGGCAAATTATAAATATAAAAAATTTTGCCACACACATTGCGGCGTAATTTTACGCAAACAGCTAAATCGCTGTGTCTGTACTGTAGCGTAGTGTAAATATAATTTGCGGTATAATCGCATATTTAACATTTTCCTTATCAGAACTTCAAAAAAAGAAAATAAATAAACCGTAATATGGCAACTGAAACCGAGCCTTAACAGGCCTCTGACGTCCCATTTATACTCCACACCGGCTCCGTTTTCTTCGCTCCACGGCCTCAATGTTGACTATTATCAAGAAAGCAACAATTAATCTGTATTTTTTGATTACAGTTGAATCCAAGTTGCGAAGACTTGCTTGTGCGTTGTATGTGGGAAGGAGAGGTACACGACTGCCATTCTTTGTTTGAGACACGCAAGACCATGGAAGGATACTGCTGCACATTCAACTACGTGCGTGAAAGTGACGATTTTATCAGGTAAGTTAGCATCGAAAGTACATATACATATTCGTGTATGCAAAATCTGAGGCAAATATGTCGAGCGAAACATGTTAATACTTTCCTTTTTTGATTTCTGGTTTTTGCATAGCGTACCTGCTGATAAACAAGTCGTCCTTGGCTCAGATTACAGCGATTATGACATGAAAGACGAAAGAATCAAAAGGACTCGTAGCCCAGGATACCACATGGGTTTGACTATACTAGTAAATCCACAGACTGAAGACTATTATTATCCATTGATTTCATCACATGGTACGAAGGTAAATCTACTATGTAATATTTTAACTTAGTGATTCACTGACTTTGCCATCAGTGTTACGTTAATAATAATGATATAACGATTTACACATTGATGATTGCGTAAATACAATAACAGAATCAATATTGTTTTCCAATACAATTAGAGAAACACACACACACCAACACACACACACACACACACACACACATATATATATATATATATATATATATATATATATATATATATATATATATATATACACACACACACACACACACACACACCTACATTAACCAAAGGCTTATTCTGTTCATGGATCTTCTGGAGTGAACAAATTATCTTAGCCATTTGGAATCTAAGATCGTGAGACAAAAAGTGGCACGAAATACACGGAATTAAAAATTTCATTAGCTTTCTCTAGCAACCATGAAAAAATTTGTAGACTATTTATACATATTGGTATTGTTAATTATGTTCTGTTTATCTGTTCACATTTTACTTTAACTTTCGGTAACACCTTTTATTCTAGTTTCATTTGAAAACAATCATCCAAAAAGTTTGCATATTTTTAGACGTGCTGTAACAATACCATCACTCAGCTAAGTCCTACATTTTCTCTTTGTCTTTAAAAATTAAAGTCAGTAACCCAGGTGAGAATGGATGTTTTACATTTAGGGAATATCTACTATGCGAAATAATTCATTGTTGGGGGAAATAACAGAAATAACCTGTAAGCCTGCTTGACAAACTTTGTTCAGGTAGATCGCGATTGCGAACCAGTCTGTTGACATTCAAAGTATTTTTCACCTTAGTATAAAAACAGTCTCTCAAATAGTGACAATATACAACATTATCAGTCCGAAGTGGTGATGGCTCACCATGTGCTGCGCAGCACCCCGAGTGCACCACCATCTTCACTTTTGAGGTCTTCGGTTCGACTCCCGTCGCGCACCTCTTTGTTGTCCGTCGACCCACAGCAGCAGTCCTCTTGTTCCGCCCAATACTGCTTCGAAGGTATGTGCCTGCAGCCTCACAGTGTGACGTCACCAAGATGTCTTCACCAGTCTCTCTCCACAGGCGTAGCACCTTCTTCTAGCACAACCAATGGCGAACTCTCCCCAAATCTGTTGATTCGGCGCTTTTATGCTCTGACCAAACTCTGGGGATTCATCGCATTACAGGGGTCCAAAAATAGACATTTCATCATATTTCGGACGTGACTTGAGTCTCGTACGCCGATCCCTATGATGTATCGCGTCGGGATTCCCACTATGAGACAGCTTGGCTTGTGTGTCAAGGGCCAGCCCTCAAGGTGTTTCGACACACGCTCCAGCCAGCCCGCTCTCAGAATTACAGCATGCAACAATATATTGTCTTTAAGTTAAAAATAATATGCCACTGAATTAATATTTGTGTCAATAAAACTTGTGTCGTTATTAAAAAAAGTAATTGATAACTGAGCAATTCCACCAGCCTTAACTTTGAATCCAAGTTTATAATAATTCATGTCATTCGAAAGATTTCTGCATAGAATGTTGTGTTTAAGGCATACTGGTACGAAGCTTATTTGACATAGCTTTGAAATATGTATGTACGTATTTGTAACTGATTGGGTCAACTGTACAGGTTCTGGTGTACAACCCTCGAGACTTCCCCGACACTCCGAGTGGAGGTTTGATAGAGAAGCTGGTACCTCCAGACATGGAGGTGTTCTTCAGACTCGAAGCAACATCTGTGTACTCTATTCCAGCCGTAAAGGGTTTCCGACTGTCGCAAAGAGAATGTCTTTTCAAAAGCGAACTCTCTCACCTGTTCAAGGGCTCGTACTCATACAGCGACTGCCTAATGAACTGCAGAGTTAGGAGTATGCAGACACTGTGTAACTGTGTTCCCTTTTACCTTCCCTCGAGTGGTAAGCTATTTTACATTGCTTTAATTATATTCCTGAGCTCTAATTCTGTGATGTTCGGTTAAACTGGGATAGTCGAACAATTGAGATTTGAAAGTAAATCGAAAAATAATGTTTGAAGACGAATTAAGCATAATGTTATATACAAACGTACATATTTGTTTCCCATCCCTCAACAATTAGAATTACACTCGTTCACCAATATGTATAAACTAAAATAGCATGTATAATATGCTCATACATTTAACTCAATTTTCTCATTTTTCGAGTTGTACAATTTTACCCAGACACCACAAAATTTAAATGTTTGTAAAAGTACAAGCAGATAGATGCTCGACAGTCTGTAGACCGCCGTGGTCGTGAAGTAGATAGAAGACGTCCACGTCGTCACTCGGTCCTTGGCGGAGTCTCTCTCGAGCGACGATGGGACCAAGAGGTCCTAGTTCAAGACCCACCAGGGACCGAATGACGACGTGGACATAGATAGGTAGGACGAGACAGGAGAGTAATTCTGTTCCTTGTCTCCTGCCTCACCCTACCTATCTACACTTCCCTCCAATAGTTAATTATACTGTAAATAATTATTAGTCTTCCTATTGGTCATTAAAGAGCGTTACCCTCTATTCTATTACTCTTTCCTTCTTGATCGTATTACCTTTGCTCTCGAGCAGTCAGTAAGAGGCCATAAAACATTTAAATTAGAACACTGGTTTGTCTTCTTCAAGCCTTCCAACCGCCGCACAGTGTGGTAATTTCACAATCTAGGAGGACAAAAGTATGCATTTAAAAGTTAAGTATAATAATGCAATGTATTATGTTTTGAACACAAGAGAATGAAAATGTATGTTTCAAGGTAGATTACAAGTTGTATGAATGTACATACATAGAAACCAAACTGAAAATAAGAACTGCACAAACGAAGTGCAAATACCTGATACAGAAAATGTAAGATACCCCAGCACAAATAATTAAATGAATAAATATATATTAATATAAATGCAAATATTAATATACTATATTAACACTTATAGGCTTATACATTGTCATTTAATTTGTAAAGCATATGAAACAAAATATTATATATAGCACATTGCAATAATATCATTTTCTGCAAGTTACTTGGAACAAGATAATTGCTATTTACCAAATGTTTTGTGTGTTCCAAGGTAGACTACAGGCCATAAACATGTATTTACATACGGAAACCAAACTGAAATTAAGAACAAACTTCCAACCACAGAAATAAAGTGAAAACTCATGATACAAGAAATGTAAGATACCTTAGCATAAATTCATAAATGATATGTACATAAAAGAAAATAGTAATACATTTACTAACTTATGTTATATTGTTTGATTTAATAGGAAATATATACGAAACAAAATATATATGACGCACTGCAATAATAGTTATTCTTACAATTAGCAGCAATCAAATATGTTTGAAGAAAACACTTGCAATGTAAATGAAATAATCACAGTGCAAGAAGTGCAATACGTCAAATTACGCATCGCTATTTTCTGAACCACTACTACTCAATTGGACTGTTGGGTCATGCGATGAATGACTGTGTTCTTCATTTTGCAAATGCAATGAAGGCGCCTCCAATAGATCGACCACTTCCTTCTTCATACGACTGCGTTTTGTTGTAGGGGGGACTCTTAAACTCACAATAACTGGGTCAGAGGAAATGAGAAGTCTGTGAAGCAGGTCGGTATTAGTGTGAATTCGTGATGTCTTCCTCGTAAACAATTCTCCGTATGTTCTGTTGTGTTTGTATTTCTACTCTCTTGGGCTTCCTCCGAGAGTTGGCCTATTGGGATAATGCAAGCAGAGATGACATATTTTCCATGACATAAAACTTTGTGTACACTAACTGGCATTGGGTACCAAGGATATCTGTTCACATACAATTCTCTTGTGGTTTTTACATGTGTCTCAAATTGATCAATATTGACCTTGAATCCTGACCCTAACACCTCCAGTATCACATGAAAATGTTTAATGAGATCAGCATAAACACCGGTAATTCTTGCAGATATTTCTACATGTCTGAAAAATCTTCGAGCAGTGTTGCCATCATTCATATTTCCAGTTTGCTGTCGCGGATAGTCAACAAGCAAACCTAGTTCTTTTCAAAAGTCTTCTTGCACCTGTTTCTTTTTCTCGGCACCAGCCTTTTTATTGTCTGCTCCTCGTACCTGCCAGATCTGTATTTGCAGTCTGTATGAAATATGCAGGATGCATTCAAGGAAACGTATCCAAGAATGAAGAGGAGACAAACGAAATGCGAGAAAGTCTCTAGTAATAGATTTAGCCGAAATTGAAAGTAAGTCATTCATTTCGCTCGGTTTAGCTCCACATAAATAGCATCTTTGAGTAAAAAAACATGATGAAATAGCGTTGCAGACTTTTCCGTCTATCATACAGAGAAGTAATGTAGTTCTTATCGTGACATCTGTGTTGTTGACGTGTATTTGTGTAGGTTTCAGGTTACTGATTTGATCCTGGATTCTTTGTGTTTCATCAATTATCACTTGCACTGTTTCTTTAGCGAATATCAATTTAATTGGTCTGCAATGTCTTGTTGATGATGGTACAATGTTATGCCCAATTATTATTTTTTGTTTTGTACAGTAATCAGTTGGATTGGCACCATAAAAATTGAAAATAGACTGCTATCAGTTTGACTTTCATCAGAAAATCTTTGCTTCTATCCGCTTTGTTCGGATCCATCGCAACCCTATTTTAACACAAATTCTAGTTCAGCGTTCTCAGATAAATCTGCTGTCATGAAAACGTCTTTTTGAACTTCTGCTAATCTTTTGATTGTGTGGTCCACAAGATATTGTAGTGGGACTTCTGCTGACGAGTGTTCCTAAAGGATAACATTTCTCTTTAGCAGTTCTCACTTTATTGTAGGCAGGACAAAGATCGTTGTGCAACATTTTGCAGTTCTTACGAGTAATAGTGTATTGGTGAGTTGAGAGATTTGCATCAACTATTTAAGCCAGAACTTCATCTGGAGAAATTTGTGCCTTGCCTTGTATTTGGTGGAATGCTGTTTGTGACGTCTTCATTGCTGTCCCCCTCTGGGGCGAGGCTCTTGTAAGCTCCCGGACAATTGTAGCAGAATCCCTCTAACCTTCTTGTCGCAACTTAATTTCCGTGGCCAACGATAGCTCCTCTTGACTTATTTGTTCACGTAGACATTTTACTTTTCGTTTTTTAATTTTAAATTGCATTCAGTAAATTATTTTTGTGGCCTACCCCGTTGGCTTTGCGAAGTGCTACGTGTTTATTGCATTACATCAATAAAGTTGACACTCCTCTGAAGCCAGGAAGAATTATTTGTTTCAAAACGTTCGCGATGTCTTGATGATTTGTTCCATTTCTCTTCAATTTTGTGACAAAACGTTCTCAGAGTTGCCTTAATAACTGATAGTGTTTCATCGGACAGTACGTGTTGATCAACTGATGCAAAACGTACTCTAGTAAGGAGTTTAAACGTGTTGGACGTGAGGTAGCTAGCCATAACGTTTGATGGGAAATGTTGAATGGCGTTGTACTAAAATACTAAAATCAGCTCAGTGCGCAAATATGCGCAAGATTATTTTCACGATTTACAAAGTATATAAGTCCACCTTGGAGGAGCATGTGATTTCACCTTGGAATAATACGGAATAATGAACGAAATGTCACTTTCTTTATGTAACTGCACACTATAATATATGTTCTACGTACTCACAGATTCAAGGCTCTGTTTCGTCCAGACTATACAGCTAAACTCAACAAATTCCACCTTTACACACACGCATTGTGTCACCAATTATATGCGTACTGCAAACAGCCGTTAAATATCTCATGCGACGCGTGTACTGGGCAAGCAAAGACAAGCAACTAGTCTCGCAGCGCGTGCTACTACCACCTCTGTGTGTATGTTTTAACAAGTTGTGACGTGTATCCACACACAGCCGACTTAGACACCGGGAAAACAATGTCACTTCTACAGAGTATGGTTATTCTACTATGGAAGTATTTTATGCTTATACCCGTTTGTGTATTTTGCAAAATTGATTTTTGTCCACCTAGATTGCGAAAATATCACACTGTGCGCCATTAGCCCGTCCTCCAGACGAGGCTCTTGGTATTCATAACATTACGTATCACAGCACATGCCCGTAACCACGCCTCAAATGATGTGTTGATTTGACCACTGAACGACGTCGGGCGTGGAAGGGGGAAGGGGTTAAATAATACTGTCATACTACACAGTGAATCATTTTAGACTGAGACTCAAATTATCTTTTGTTCAAAATATACTCATTCAGTAGTTAGTTTCCTTGATTGGAGTCAAGAGAGTCAAACGTTAGATTTCTCTGTGAAACTTAACCTGTCCTTCTCGAAAAATTTAGTAAATTCTTCCACTCTTAGTTATGCGACAGTTTGACGTTTTTCTTCAAAGCTCCGGTGACCTTCAGAATTTTTTTCAATCTCCTTGCTAGTTCTGGAGTTAGTCAGTGTACGTAAATTTGTTGGCGAATAAAAAACTTGCCGACTTTTTTGAAAATGTCAGGTTAATTTTTCCTTTCATTTTTCGTATTCGTCTCAGTACCGTACCGTTTATCCATGGAGCACCAAATGGCACAAAACCCCACTACTAAAACGGATGTTGGAAGACATAATAGCTCTGAGGCTTCATAGAACTTGAACTTAAGTTCAGCAATGACAAGGGTTTTTTTCTTTTTGGGAAGAGAACGGGTCATCCTAAAATAATGACAGTTGCACAAGGATGTCGTCCTGATGACACACGGTAAAAGAAAGTGAATGCGGCTGAACCTTTTGGACCGATGGTTCTTGTGTATAAACCCCTGACCCCTGAATGTCGCCGTAACAATGAGGTAGTGAGGTAGACCGGTTTGGTCTAGTAGGTAGTACCTTCGTGTGACACCTAGTGAAGTTAACAGAGTCTGAAATATTTCACAGGTGGTGGGGATCTTGGGTGGAAGTTAACTAATTTGCCAACACTTGGTTAATGCAGTGTCTTGTAGAGGCAGAAAGATTAGAAAGTCACATGTGCCAGGCCACAATAATATTATGTTTGAGGGTCACGGAACTAGAATGTATCCAGAGGCACTGCCCCAAATTAGAGGCTGTCAAGTCAACTTGCGTCATTATTTTCGGGTTTCTGGCGGCATTTTTGTTTTGAAAGGGGACAGTTGATGTTTGATGTACGCTCAAGGTGCTATGGATATGTTAAATACTGTATCTGCCGATACAGTGGCGATCCGATCTTAAGAGTAATTGCGATGGTCTACTAACGTTTTTTCCTCCTCGAACAATCATTCATAGAGGATATCACGTAACAAATGCTACATTCTTCTAAACAAAATTCTGGTATATCAGCACATATGTTAGGTCTAATATTGCGGCGAACATATCTCTCAGAAATCAAAAACAATAAACTATTATACGGTGAGGCAGAATACAATTTGTTTGCAGGTAACAGATTTTTTGCATTAATTTGTTATGATCAAACTTAAACATACACTGTAAAAAATGTTTAGGTAAATTTACTCTACACATAATGGAAGTTAATTATCTCAACATGTAAGGGAAAATTACTTCGCACATGTAAAGGAAACTTACACAACAAGTAATGTAATATTTCCTTACATATTGACGCAGGACGTCTATGGCGATTTTACATCAAGTATGACCGAAATTTCTGAGTCGCTTGTGCGGAGAACACAAAACTTGTGGAAATTTCCAACACATGTTCGGAAACCAGGTTTCCCCCACAATGATGTGGAATATTTCCAAAACTTGATGAGTAAAATTACCAACTTATTTACAGTGTAACTTGGTAGATGTTCGTCAGTTTTGATCACAGACTTTATTGCTACAAAACACTGTGAAGAAGACAAATTTGTCATCACAGTTCGTAAGTCGTATATTATATATATATATATATTTTAGTAGTTTCGTTACAAAATTGCAAATATTCAAGAACGTGTAATATTTGTCATGAACCGAAGTTAAGTTGTAAGAAAGGAATGTAGTTGTATTGGTGTATGTTATGGTATTAGACAGTAACTTGCTGATTAAATTAAAATTATTTTGTTTTTAGGGTCTTCAAGAAGCTGCAATATGTTAGATATTGAATGCCTATCCAGATATAAAGGTACGTTTTATGTATACGTAAACAATTACGTTTTAACATATGTTTCATACTATGTTAAAAAACTTTACTACGTATGTCCGACACTCTGCATTAAGCATTTATATTTATTAACGTACGTGTTGCTATGCGCGTCTGATGTTTTGTGATACTTATTCAAGTTAGTTTTTGAACGTCACAAAAATTTATCATCCCAAAGCAATGACAACAATCAAACAGTACCACGTATAAAATAATATTTAATACTCTAAGTGACTAACTTGGCGAAATTTCAAATTCATGGAAGATCATTAACAACGTGAATAAAAAAACGTAACAAGTGTGTAACTAAGTCAAAGCACTATCAGGTAGTTATAGATGTTGTCTACGGAACGCTTGTTTTATGGTTCAAAATAGGAATGTTATTAGATTAATATACACAAATTTTATGGTCCCAAAAATTCACATAATTTGGCACACGTCCATGTTAAAACTGGGTATATAAAATTATCTTAAGTTGCTAAAAATCTATTATACAGTGCGGCCACCAGAGTGCATAAGTGCCATTATTATAAATCCTGTGATTAATTTATATTTCTAATTAACTTCATGTAATTGTTCTAGCAATTTTCATAATTTGAATTAAAAATAATGTTTCTATGATAAACTGATAATCCATAAACACTGCAGTTTTAGTACAAAGTGAACTTCTCTGTAGCTATCTGATAGAACTGTACCACAATAATAATGGTGCATTATGGTAGGTGTGGTGTTATGTTATATTTACATACCCGCTTAAACTGAGTTGTACTGCAGTTAAACATAATTCATAACGTAGTATTCTTACGATACACAATTCTGTCAGAGCGTTTTTTTAAAATAATGTACCGTTTGCTAAAAAAAAATATTTTGTTTCATTTTGGTTTATTTTGACAACAAAATACGTGATATTTCAGGGACAGAAATCTAAAAATCCGTATGGTGTATTGCAACAGAAAAATTCACTTACAAACGACTGCCAGAATGAATTTTTGATATATGTATTAATTTGAGTTTAATTTTTTTTAACCGCTGCAAAACTAAAGAGCGAGGCCTTAAGTCACAATTTTAAAGTATTTTTGTTAATTTTGATTTACTTTATTCCATGCAAGAATTGTTTTAATTTTTAAAGTTTGATTTCAAGAAATAAATTTTGAGAGTTGTGTTGTTGACGAAAATTAGTCTTCTAAACAAAAGCACTTAAGTTATGTTAGCATGCCTAATAGGACATCTAACTGTCAATGTTAACATAATTTTTTTAAATGAAAATTCACGTTTTAACTTATTTCCGAATGTTTTAAATTAAATGAGCGGACGTTTATGAACAAAAATTAAGGATCATTCTAGAATACTGTTAACAGTCACGAACTCACCCAACAGGCTCAGTGCAACTTATGCATCAGTCATAGAAAGTGTGTAAAACACCCTTGTTGTATGTTAAATAAGTATAAATGTGTTGACAATACGCAGGTAAGTGGGCAACACTGCGACCTACGGAGAAGTTCCCTGGACTGGAAAAGGAAATGGAAGTGTCGACATCGTGTGTAGAATGTTATCCAGCATGCTCTGATACAACGTATCACGTGCAGATGTCATCGTCCAATCTGGCCCAGAATCGATACGACTCTTCACTCTTTCTGTGAGTAAAAAGTGTTGTACGAATCAACTGTAATTTACTATGTTTCTTTTTCTTGTAACTTGATAACAGGACGGATTATCAAAATTTATATATATATATATATATAATTCGCTGATCTGTTGTTTCTATGTTTGCCTTATCAGAATAATTTTGAGATACTGCCTGAATATTTCAAAAAGCGATATTTAAAAAGTAACTAAATTGTGTTAGCTGAATACCGAAATCTCGTTTTCTGGGGACTGTGACCTTGGTGAGAAAACTACTATTTAATTTAAGAGCTACGTGGTTCAGTACTAAAATGTGAATAATTATTTATCTTGAGCTGATTTAATTAATAACAGCTCTAATAAAGAGATTATACATTCGTTTCTCTTTCTTTTACTATGAAAGGTTTTTCGCTTCTTTCGTATAGCTGCACTGCTGTATTACTGAATATTTGCTACAATATTCCGAAAACATTAAATGACCTCGCTATCAAAGAGACGTTAAGTCAAAATTACCTATATACCTACTTATTTTAGTCGAAGCGACGTACTTTCGAATTCCAGAAAGATCATAAGCTTCAATACCGAGTGGGTATAAGTATAGTTGGACTATAGTTGTTCCCATATTTGCTTTAAGGAATAAATGTTTTCTACATTTCATACCATTGTTCATTGACATGGTAATTTAAATATTATCAAAAAAATACAGTAGGCTAATATGAGATCACACTCCTCGTATTCAGCTTTCTTTTAAAGAGCGCTAATTATGTAAGTGCTCGGAGGACCTTGCTAGGACATGACTGTTGTAACAGTTAGTTTATCATACATCTCGTTTAAGTCTTAAATTTTAACCGGTGATAGCTGAAATCCACTTCTCTCAGAGTCATACATTGAAAATAAGAAATAGCATGGCAGTAATTAATACTGTGTGTGTTATAACGTTGCTATGACACTAGATCGTCGGATGGATATTATGCCTGTATCCGAAAGTTTAGCTTGCATTTTGATTTCTCTGGTTGGTGAAACACGTGTTGACGACTTGATAGAAAAAAAAGGTGAAACCAGATATTATTTTATTTTTATTTTGTTTGATATTTTCAACTGGTTTTTGTCAGTGTGTATAGTTTAACAAATGTAAAATATGCTTAACTGTCGTAAATTGGCACAGTTATCAGGTTAAAAGCAATATAAAGCTTTGTTATGTGTCGAAATGATAAGCTGTAGGCAAAGAGAAGTTGGGTGGCTCAGTGGCGTTTCCATAACTCTTTCTGTCTTTAAATATTAAACACATATTGCCGTCATTTCTGTCGTTTTACCTTAGCCCAAAAGATCTGACGAAAGTGTTTCGATATTTTGTCATCTTAAGCTGTAATCCAAATATGTTTTCACAATAAGTGAATGTTAGTACTAACACATTGGGAAAATAGAGACGGAACGTGAAAAAGTTCAGGTCTACCTAAGTTATGTTGGTGTAGAACAATGGGCAAGAACTACAGGCTTAATTGATTATAAGGGAGAAACAGAAACTTAACCTTAAACAACTGATTGTAACTGCACGTTTCACAGGGATGGCCTGAACAACCTGAGCGGGTACAGTGTGTTTCACATGTTCTTCGGCAAGCACACGTCCACGCTCCTCAAACAAGACGTCCTCTACTACTGGTACGACCTTTTGAGTAAGTATTATTTCACATGAACATTATTCCTACCAAGTAACCTGCTTTGCTTATTTTACCGTTCAGTGTAAGTTAAAATGTTCTCTGTGCCCGCCTAGGCGTTAGTCGTCTGTGGCCAGGGCAACAAATGTTCGTTTCACATACGTATCTTGTGTCCTACCAAGAATTGATTCTACAAACTAATGATTTCCTTAAAATCGGAAAATTTTTATACATAGTATCTGTTTTAAGCAGTTATAAGTTCGTCATGAAACACATCCCACGATTGTTCTGCGGTTATACCATACCTCAATTGTGGCAAGTTGTATAAACTTTGAGTAAGTGATTTGCTTGACAAATTCGTTATCAGGCACCATGTGATATAGACATTTCAGAAAAAATTTTTTCATTCACACCTCTATGATTGGGGCTATACTGCATACACGTGATATTTATTGTATAGGCAATATTGGCGAATATCTTAATAATATATATTAGCAGCCAACCTTTGCCTGTGAAACCATACACGCGTTTCCCTTCATCAGAAATATTATTTGCAGCAAAAATGTCCACATACACCTTGGATCTATTCAACTAAGTTTATAAAATAATAAGTAATATTGAATTGCACCAGTTTTTTTTTTTAAGTGGTGTACCCAGGATTTGTGTAGTGTTGGTATTGTTGGGGGGGGGGGGGGCTTAACCTGAGAATAATATAATGAACACCGACCACCCATTTAAAGAGAGGGGTCCGGGGGTCCTCACTAAGGAAAATTTTTATTTCAAGGTGCAAAATAGTGCTATTTTAGAAGTTTTCGTAACGATAATTTGAATACTGTACTAGTGAAAACATTTTTATTAATTTTCTTCTAAACTAACTACAATGGTAAGGGGTGTTATAACCCATTTCTCCCCTCCCCCTTGGCTTCTCCCCTAGCTGTGGTCTGTTAATAATGAGGAGAGGATGGTAAAGAGAAGTTTGTATGCCTAAAATTTTTTAAATATTTATACAGCGATTAAAATGTTTTACTCCCCCTCCCCTCTCCAAAAAAAAGTCTCAGAAGTTATAACGGTATTGCTCTGATAGGACGTGATATAGGCCCAACAACAACCGTCTGTTTTATGTAAGTGTTACTGTTCTTGAGTGGAATGATGGAATGGAAAGTTGATTGGCATCTGTTCAAACATGGCGTTCACTGACACATGAACTATCTCTATCTCCACACACACACACACACATCCTCACACACAGTACACACAAACACAAGCTTCTTGTATTTTATTGGACAAGGGGTGCTGCTGTTCGGAAATAGCGGAACAGATAGCCACATCGCACGGCCCCTAATCTATTGGGAGCTTTGAAAAAGTGTGTTTGTTGTTACCTTGAGAATGCGAAAAAAAAAAAAATATATGATTAATAACGTTTTGAAGAAGGGTATGTGCTGAGAACTCTTTTTATTTTTTCTGAAAGATTTAATCCATTCTACATGCGTGTCTATAAGTACGTTCTCCCAAGCAATTACGATACTCTGAATCTTTCAATGACATTTTGTGACTTAGTCAATCATGCCTATTCAGGAATAAAGTAACAAAATCCTACCTGATGGCTTGTGAGGCTGCAAATGTCATATGTAGCTTCAAGCATGGTTCTCTATCAGTTTGCGGTGTGAATGAGTTGCCAACTGCCTTATTGGTATGCGTTTCTTTGAAGAACATAAAAGACAAGTTGCATGCACTGCATTTAATGCATTTGTTGCTTTCAGGTAACTTTGGCGGTATCTGCGGCTTATTTGTCGGCTTCAGTCTCATCAGTGTGGTTGAATTCTTCTACTTCTTCACCTTCCGATTGTTTTTCCTCCTCAAGGACGGTAGTCATCATGTTGCACACGGCAGACATATCGGCGAATTGGAGAGAAGCGATGTCTACTGGAAGGAGATAGTGCCAGCGAGATACAGCAAAAGATACTAACGAAATTCGCTTCTGACCAGTGAATAACATAAGCCATAGCATCTATCAGACTCACTTTTATTGTAAAATTTCTACAGTGGGTTTGTGATTTTGATTCTCCTGTACACACGTAATTTGTGTTATTTATTATTGGCTTATATCACCACGGAAATTGTTTAAACCCTAACGCAATTTGAGTTATTTTAAATAAAATTGTGTTAGATCGGTAGATGTAATTTGTAGGTTCTAGGACAAATACCTTTTTAAGACTTTTTCTTTTCATTTCCAGGGGTGGAAATTTCCTCTCCTATATTAATGTTGGTGTTAATTTAAATATTTTATAATCCCAATTTTGTTTAAGAAATTTAATAAATGTCTTTTAATTTGTTTGAAATTTCTACAGGGGGGGTTTTCACCCCCTCTGAGTAAATATATTGAATAAAACCATAATTTTTTTTTTATAAATTAAATTAATCCAAATATCTTCAAGCCAATGAAAAAATCATTCAGTGCCTGTACGATTATGAAAGAGCATGGAAATGTAGAGGAACTTCGGGTATTGTGGACCCTTCGGTTAAAGTGGCCACCACGCTGTCAAACTCTGTGTATGTGCTACCAACTAGGGAGAATCACAAGAACTTCTCTACCACAAAAGGCCAATTGCCTAGACTATCGGTAGATTACGCGCACATCGATCTCCTCAGGTTACGTTACGGTGACGAAAATTCAATAAATAAAAGTTTTTGCAGGTATTTATGTTTGTGTAAAGTGTTGAAGTATTAAATGTAAATTAATTAATATTAATCTTTTAAAATAATGGTAAAGGAGTGTGTGTTTATGGTAGGTGATTGGAATGATCAGCATGTGGGTAGTTTCGATCACAATTCCGTTCGAAGAACAATGGCGCCGGTCGGCTAAAGTGAGCCCACCAGGTGCGAGTAAAGTGGTACTGCTAGAGGAACGACATGTGTTGTTACATCATCTCCTTTCAAAAACAGCCTTCATGAAAGTGGTAAACGAGCTGCCGAAAAAATTCCTTCATTTCAGCCCGTTGGAAAGAAGAAGAATAACCAAAATCAACAGACATCTGAGACAAGACTATGAACACAAAGCAATCAACTGTGCGTAGTAGATGTGATGAAGCTGATGCTATTTGTATCTATTGCTCTGGAAAGTTTTCTGATGACAGAGGTGGGGAAAAGTGGGATCAATGTTTGGATTGTTTAGACTGGAGTCATGAAGAATGTGCTTACAATGAAACTGTGCACTTTGTATGTGATATTTGCAAAAACTAATCCACCATTCTAGCATATATGTCTACAGACATACACTAATTTGCTTGATGCATCCTTATTACAGTTATGTAGAGTGTTTCTGGTGTGTCAATGACAAATCTAGAATATTTCAGTAACTAAGAACATTATGGTTCTGCTAAACTTCATTTTTAATCCTATTTTATCTCTGAAATGTGTACCTACTGTAGACTTGTACAGATTAAAATGTAATCTGAGTTTAAAATTGTTAATAAATGAGGATGGGTAAAGTGGACCTTTGCAGACTTGTGTGTGTGTGTGTGTATATATATATATATATATATATATATATCACAATATAAAACCAACATGTTGAGTGAAATTAGTAGGTTCTGTACTCTAGTTACACTTTCATATCAAGCTATCATATTGAATAGACAGATGTAATTATCTTATACAGATTCTGAAATATATATATATATATATATATATATATATATATATATATATATATATATATATATATATATATATATATA
>PNEQ01123202.1:37684-54823 GCA_003012365.1 Medauroidea extradentata | reverse complement strand
ATGCGACAAGTTATTTGCAAAACTCTATAAATTGTAGTAACCGAGAATGTCCGAAACGCCTATCAATAACAATGCAGACGATGGGTCAACCTACTACTAGCGCTCGTAGTTCGCAAGCCGCCGCGAGCTTCACTAAGCGCACGCGGCCAAGCATTGCGAAAGATAGGCAGTTGCCAGACCTAACTATATGACCATGCCCAAGACCGAATACGACGAATGAGTGGATCGTCACGTGTTCTATGCTACCCTGTTGATTATACTTGATACGTTTCCGTAAGCACTTTAGTTTTTGAAGCAAAATTTCCCGTTTTATGTTGGATAAACCGTTTGTGTTTTCGGTTTTTATAATGTGTGCATGCGAATGTGATTGTGAAATAGTTTTCTTTAGCAATAATTATGTACAAAGGATGGAGGATTTAAAATAAGGACTTCTTATAGCGGCGTAAAATGACGCCATTCGATGATTTCATGTATTTGATAAATTCTTTACTCTTGGGCGAAGAGCCTGTAAGTGACTGTAATCAGTAATTTTATTGACGGAATGTTTACTTTTAACTTAGTATTACGTTTTGTTATTCTATTTGAAAATGTGGCTAAATTAAATACTTATATACGTTAGAGATACCAAAGTAAAACGTCTGAGTTGGTGTTTCTTGGCAGTTACAGAGTAAAGGGTGTAGTTTTTAGAAGAGGCCAGAGCTAGCCGTCAAGGCAGCATTTGGGGAAGTAAGATTTAAGGCCCGTTCACAATCGACATGAAATAAATAACACAACTTGCACAGCATTACATGCGAAACTGTCCGTACACCAGGGGTGTTAGATGGTAACTGCAAAATCCTGGTACTGACACCAAAAAAAGCTGGTACTTTAAATAAATGAAAACCTGGTACATGGTAAAAAATGCAAATGCTGACAGGCATGAAAAAATATAAAGTACTAAATCATCTTAAGTATTTTAAGAGAAAAAATGTATTGCAAATGTTTAAAGAATACTCTTAGTTAACAGAAAATCAGAGGTTTCACGTCTGCCAAAGCTTGAATGATGCAATAACCTGCAATAACTATATGCGCAGATTCATGCTTTGAATTCAAAAGAAGTATCGTGCCGAAACACATTTATTGTTTACAAGGTTTTGCTGAAAATACTGTTTAATGATGGATTTTAATACATTTGAATGAAAAATTCTGAAATCCTGGTACTTTGGCGTAGCAGGACGAAAGTGTCTTGGTACATGGTACAGCACCCTGAAAACTGGTACGTCTAACACCCCTGCCGTACACAATCACCAGTAAATATATTGTTTCCTAACCAATCAGAAAATAATCAAGAAGAAATGAACTAGTTTGTTATTGGATGAAAATTTTCGCACCACAAGCTCTTATGACGGTTCACATTCTTATTGGCCGGCATGAAAAACCTAACATAGAAAACTCAGAGATGGCCATCTTTAACGCCATGTCAAGCCAGTTACGCCATGTAAGTCATGCCAAGTATCATTGTGAACGCCACCATTCGTATCACAGATGTTCACTTTATTATGGTATGATTTTTACTTGCACCATGTCGATTGTGAACGGGGCTTAAAGGAGTGACTAATATAGTGAGTAGCCTCAAGGCTTATCGGAGGATTTTGTTAATCAAGGATATAAGTACCCAGCCCACGGTCGTAGAAGTACAGGTCTGGACACTCGCCTATCTAACAATGTATTTTGCTTGACCCCCTTGTTGTTTGGCTGTAGTTCAAGTTACCGAGAATGTTGTTCTTTTTGGCGCTGTTTTACGGGCGGTCGGACTCAAAACTCCGCCCACTTTTTTCCATTGTTAAATTCATAAAGTAAATAGATTCCTGGAACCTTTTCTTAAATTTGTGAACGAAGGAAGAATTTCATAAATTGATAAAAAAATACGTTTTGATAAATTGTTTACATTAGTGGGGAGGAAGTGGGTGTAGTTTGAGCCGACTGCCCTAACAGCAGCGCCAAAAACCTATAGCATTGTCGTGAACTTAGTGAAGTACAGCCAAACAACAAGGAGGTCAAGTTTCCAGGCGAGTGTCCAGACCTGTTCTTCTACGACAGTGATCCAGGCATATTTTATTAGTGACTTATGGTGAAGTAAGCAGGTAGAGAGAGAGGTGTCGAAAGAGAGAAGGGCTGTAGGAATGCTGGGAACGGTATTGAATGGAGTTAGTAGCGTATATTACTGTACTCCTGTACCTGACCATGTCAATTGCTCTTTGGGCCTAAAGACAATAAACAATTCGGTATTCAGTACTATGGTAGCTGAGTGGAACCTGTACGTGAGAGCTAGAGATAGTACAAAGATAGGCAGTAAGGTTGGGTTGAGGAAGTGGAATTTGCTTTTAGAGGAGGTGGTATCGTTGAGGGGTGTGGTATGTTCTGGAAGGGGTTGGTAGGTGATTGAGGAAGAGGTTATAACTTGCTACCAGGTGGTTGTCCAATTTTAAGTGAAATTTGTATGTTTTCCACCGTCTCCTGTATGTTATTAAGCTTTACGTGAGCAAGTGCGTGAAGATGAAACTTGGAACCAGTCTTTACTGGACTTAACCTTATTGTAGATTAAACAAATTTACATTATGCAGTTGTTTACATGTATGTTAGGGTGCCTTATGAAGTAAAAAAAAATGTTAAAATATATCAACAAGCCTAGTATACACTGTTATCGGTTTTGAACAGGAAGGTGCATACCATCTTGTTCAAGGCAACTTGCATCTTCTGACTGGTTGACATGTGTGCAAGGTCGTGCATTTTAGCTAGAATTGTTTAGAAGCAGTTCTACTTTTCGTGCACCGTCTTGTGCAAGTTGTTTGTTAATATTTTTATGTGGCATTCATACGTTATTTATAATTATTGTTTATTTGGGAGTAGAATATAAACTGAAGTCTTGTATAGGCACAACAAATTTATTTTATCCTGTATGTGTCGTGTAATTTAAATTTAAAGTAGTCTAAAGTAGTGACGCCGTGTCCGGCGAGAGTGAGGTAGGAACGGAGCTGCGTCAGAATGTTCTGGGCGCCACCCGGTTAAGCGTGTAGCAGGAAACACGAGGCTCGAGTCGTGACCTGTTCGTGCCGGCGTGCCCTTCTCTCTCCTGGCGAGTCGAAACAGCTGCGGATCGGGAAAAGCAGGGAGGATCTGGAGAAAACTACACCTTACATGGACACTTATGGGGCGGTCCACACCCCCATACCTTAGGGCCTTAAGTGAGCCAGTTCCAAATGGCGAAACAAGGTAAAACACTGGGCCGGATAGTTGCACGCGCGTGTTACGTTTCTCGCTGGACGAATCAGAGTCCCGAAGCACACCACGTCTCTCTCGATCCGTCTGTCGCGGCTGCTGCTTCCAGACTACCTTCTTAATGCACTGGTAGAGGGAGGGGGCGGCGAAGCCATGTGTCCTGCACTGGCAGATGGCCATGCGGCGGCCAGGGTGGCAGGTGTCGCACGTCAGTGTCAAGTTCACACATGCCCTGCCGCCGTCACTGATCCGCCACACACTCAAGTACCGCACATCTACCCTTACCAACCAGCGCACACCTACCACTGACACACACTGCGAACACCTGCCGCGACCAGGTGCAACGCCACCTGGCCTGTGGCCTGGTACGACGACTGTAGTAGTATGTATAGTAATGCCAATTTCCATATCTTTGAGCAATATAACTCATTGTAGGATCAACAGAATGATAGTAAAAATAAACAAAAGAAAACAACAAAAAAGTGCTAACATGTTTAGGAATTTTTAGGTACATATTCAAGCAAGCATGCAAGTGTGTGTAAGGTTCTGTAATGAAGTTTGTTTACAAAGGAGTGTAAACCTTCTTGTTCACTTTTAGGTGTTCATGTTCAAGAAAGCAAACTGTTTGTATGAGGCTTTAGGAAGGTAAGGGGTGGAGATTTAGGTATCCCACCATTGAGAGGTTCAAGTGGCTGCACTGTGGCAGGTGAAAGGACAGTTGAACTGCAAAAGAGACCAACCCACATTTGATAAAATAGAACTTGAAAAATTGTTAGTAAAACATTTGTTATATTGTTGCGGCCACTGCATGCAGGGTGCATCATAGTCACTTCCAGAATCTACTCTGAATAGTGGACTGTATTTCTTCATACCATCTCCCCTTTACACACTTTCTTCACAAAGCCTCGAAATAAACATGCAAAAGAATTTGACGCCTCTACACCCGACCAAATGTGGTATAGACTGGGTACCCTTGCTCAAACAAAGCTATCCTGCCATCGTTCTTCAGCTGTGTGGCTATTTGGATTATACAGTAATTCCCAAATTGAACTTCAACATTTATTAAATCAAATTTTAAAAATATTTGCAATTTCTTCCCCCAATACATTGTCACCTTGGGAATTTAACTACATAAACATTACATTTAACAAAAAATATCCTTTAAATAGGCCAATGCACCTTAGGTCTGCAGTGTTACACCTGTATAGCAGAACAAATATATTCTGATAGATGTGTATTTCATTATCGTTGTAGACACATATCTTGACCCCATTTTATTAGTTGCCTTTTTTGTTACAGACAATTGAAGATTTCATCTTGCTTGTTGGCACATTTGTGGCATTTGTTGCATTCATTTTGTGGTGCTGCTTCCCGGTTGTACCAAAGGAGTCTAATCATCCACCTCAGTATGACTCCCGCAGCTACAACCAATACAAGAAATTGGACACCTCCCCATACGAGGGCAATTCCTAGCATAAGGTGTTGTGGTTAGCTTTGACAGCTTTCAACTGTTGGCATGCAATGCAGCTAAAGGTTCCATCATTTCAGTGGAACTCAGCAGTCATAAAAATCTAGTCAAAAATCTTATTTTTAGATTTAATATTCTGAGCTTTGTACATTACTAAAATGCATATGCCTGGGTATTTTATACATGTCAGTTTGAACTGTGACATTTCTGCAAACAGTACCAGTTTATACTTTTGTGATGCTTCTGATTTGTTATTTAAAGTCACTGAAATGGTAAAGCTGAGTTTTTTAAGTTATGTTGAACATGAAAAATTTTGTGCCATAAAGTCTGAATTTTACAAAATAAATGTTATGTTCATTTGATTTTTACCACTTTTCCGCTTTATTTTTGTACTGTACTTGTGTATGTGTGTGCACAAGACATTACATTGTCATGTGAATTCTGCATTAAATTGTTATGGTTGTAAGAAAAACCAGTATTTTGTACTGAAGAGTAAGTAAAAATACTTGATGTCCACTTGTCAGCATCAGAATGAAAAAAAATTTGTTGCAGTCTTTCATACTACATCCTACTTAAAAAGTTTAATTTATGTACATAGGCTACGTGTTTACCTGAAGTCCGTAAATGTGATTAGAGCTTCATAAAGAATAAATTTAATCTAAGCATTAAAAGAATCCAGTAAAATGGATGAATATGCATATTTATATAATTTTATCAGTTTGTTACTAACATCTGTTGTTTTATGTTTGTCGTATGTTGTAATTTCTTAAAGCAGCATTTCATAAAACTATGCACTAAGAATTTTCTTGGCGTATATTTTTAAATAACAACTAGGAGAATTATGTACATGCTAACATAATAAAATAACACACAACTTTATTGTATGCAGTCTAAAAATTTATCCAGTTGAGCAGTCAGTAATTAAAAGTGTTAGAGCAGTTTTGCATGCTGTAAGCTCATATGCAGAGAATCAACAAAGACTGCACTGACATGTGTCTAGTGTATTATTGCTCCTGCTTGTAATGTGCTTAACTGGTACACAGTTTTTGTATTGAACAACTGGAACTATGAGATTTTAAGCAGTGACATTATCATTTTGTTAATGGAAAGTCTTTACTAAAGTACATTGTAGAATCAATCTGTGCTGTCATTCTTATCCATGTTTGAGGGATAGAAAATAGTATTTATTTAGAACATGTGCGATAGTTGATATAATTTAAAAAGTAATCGTGGATTTTTGGCCCACTGCAACATAGTTCAGCAGTCACGTAGGTGGGCTTTTTAAATGTGTTCTTTACAAATAAACACAGTACCTAGTAACTAGCAAATAACATTTTCATTGGTCTGCAAACACTTCAGTCATTACAAAGTCAAGTTTTAAAATATTTGAGGTGTTTTAAACCTGGTTTTTGTAAATATGGTACAGGTATTAATTTTTGTGTGATAGGATTGCTTGTTGCATTTGATATTTATGTAACTTAGGTGCTTTTGTGCCAAAAATTGATTTTTAGCTATAAGTGTACTTGTAACTGTGAATTACTGTACTTGTTCAAATATCCAGAAAAGCTTATTGTAATTTTTTTTTACTTTAGAAGTTAAACATTCAAGAACTTAATAGTGGTTTAGAGCTTTCTGTCTAATTTACCAAAGTGAAACAAAACATGAAATTCCTCTGTTCCTGTTTTGACAAGGTCACAAGCAGAGTGTGAAACAAATATTTACAAAGTACCTGTATTGTAATTTTAATATTTATTATTAAGTTACAAAGGTTTTATTTCCCCAGCTGTACAAAAGAGGTTGCTCTAATGATATATCATTGTTCTGTAGTGTATAGGTGATTCGGAATAAATGAGCACTCAAAAAAGCCCTGATTAATTTCTATTTTCTGCCAGTTATTATCTTTCCGCCGAATGTAAACATAAACATTGCCTCGTGCTTTTATTTACATAGGCTTGTACAATGTTTATATGTACGTTACGCTGCTCTGATAAATATTATCTACAATATCTACTTATTAAAGGCACAAGGGTTTAATATATGCTATAATAGTAATACTTGTTATAAATACTTGCGAGTTAACGTCTTGTAATACTGGTTTATCCATAGACTGTAATTGATACAACACGCACTATTACTGTTACGAATCTCGTAAATACGGGCATAAGTATATTTAAATTTGTAACTCTAAACCGCTACTTCAAACACAGATGACACACGCAATCCTAGAATTCAAGTTTCTTTCAGTTTTACTGCCGTGAACAACGACGAACGACGACACAGTTAGAAACAATAAATAACGTTTTTTCTCACGTCTCGCTTTCAAGCAAGCGAAGCTGCGAAAACTTAACTCTGCTGCCACCTGTCGGTAGAATTTTGAACTGTCTAAAGCGCAGAGCAAGCAGCCGTGTGCAAGATTACGAGCGGCCGCGGGTAGCGTCACTTTATACTGACGCTGTTTGTTTGAAATTATACAGTCAGTAGGAATGTCAATAAGGTCATAAATAAATATTTCAAAGTATGTTAAATACAGAGCGGTCTGTTTCGTAAGATATTCTATCACAAATGTTGTGATCAAATAGGAAAATTCACGGAACTACATGCAATGAATCGGTACCAACCATACAAGCAGAAAAGTAACTCTTGCTAATGGTGACTTATATGTAGTAACGACTGGTGATTTTTTTCAAAGGTTAAATCTTTAGTGCTCACTTTATCCCGAATGACGTATAACGACTTTGCCTGAAGCAGTGTGCGTTGTTGTGTTGTCAAGGAGGACTGGAAGTTTTAGGGATACTGCTCCACTCCTAAGAGCTCTACCGCCCTCAACAGACACTTTATTGAAAATGTAAAGTAGTCTCATCTCCAACTCCTCCATTGGTATTAAGCTGAAGTTCCATATTCTCGTGGTTTCAACAGTAATAACTACAGTTGGTCAAGAGATGACACAGTGAGGAACCTAAAGCTTATTCAAATATAATTATTAGTATAGGAAAGCCAGGGGCAGATCCAGCTCTATGTTTTTTTTGGGCGGGGGAGGGGGGCATTTCTTAAAAATTAGCTATGCCCACACTCCGAGTCAAAGAAGGGGGTCCAGGCGTCTCCCTCAGAAAAATTTAGTACTGTAGGTATTTAATGTTTAAAATTGTGCTATTTAAGTTGTTTCCTAAAAAAATTCAATACTCCTCTTAAAACATTTGTAATATTTTCAGGATAAACTATATGTAAAATGTCAATTGAGGGGTGGGGGTGTCCTGGTTCCCCCTGCCCCCCCTTCCCCTAGGATTTGCCCCTGAGTAAAACCTTGATGTTCCACCAGATGTACTTGTGTCAAAACTTTCCAGGTGCAATTGTTTGTAAGTGTAAAAGCAGTGTTTCAATCTCTGAATATAAATCTAAATTAAGTGAAGCAAGAGAGTGATGGATCATTAGATTACAGTAATAATGAAGGTTCATAACAAGGCATTGTATTCTATTTTAACAATATTCAGTAAAATCTCATAAAGAGAATGAGAAAAGGAGGGAATTGTGTACTTTGTACTGAAAATTCTTTATACTGTACTTCTTTATGGCCAGTTGTGCACATTTAGCATGTACGATTTTATTCAAATTATGAAGTAAGTTTACTTTTTTTCAATGAAAAATGAAATATTACACTGAAAAAAATCATAACTGCAAAAACCTTAATCAGATAGTTTCTTTCTTTGTTTTCCCCCTCAAGATAAACACTTTTCATTTAAGTGTAGTTTTTTGTAGGTTGTTCAGAGGCGTGGTTGGTTGGGTGAAGGAGGGGAATCATAAACATTAATGAAGAAAGTTATATTGCAATGCAGTAAAATTTGGAAAATATAATTTACTAGCTGTTACAGAAAAATGAGCCAGTTTATTAAAGAATATAGTATGCACTTCAATTGAGCGTTTCAAGTTGAACAAGAAAATAAAGGGTTTTGTTAACCCGTTCAGACATTTGCCAGAGATATCTCAGTTCGTAAATCAGTAGGAAAAAAAAAATTTATTTTTTGGGATGACTATATTTATTGCCTAAAAACGTGTAGGTCTATTTATTGTATAAAGCGTTTAAAAACTATGAATATTTGTCACAAACTTAAAAAAATCTGACACAGAAAGAGTTGATTTTTCAAATTTTGTTGAAACCATTCAGTTATCAAAAAGGTATACTGCATTAACAGTTAATGAAAGATAGGACAAATCAGTTTTTCGCCATCATTTTACCAATATGGCTGCCATTGTAATTGACAGAAAATTCTGAGTCATAATCAGTCAAAAAATCTTTTGTCCCCTGGTATTTTCATGTCATTGTAAATTTGATGTGTTAGCGAGAAGACTAGGTCAAGGGATCGTGTACCTTGAAGTTGAGCCGGTCTTACACTAAGAGACCCAAGATGCTGAAGGCCTGTCGCACATTAGCTTTTTTCAATACGCATACTGAAAGCTTCCAATACTTCCGGGGCAAATCCCCTCCTAACAAGTAACCATATATGCTTATAGAGAGTTACTTAAAGGTTCACTCTCGAGCAAAGAAAACAAACTAGTTAAGTGAAGAACTTGCATTTAATGCCCACTTTACACAAAATACAAAAAACATAATTCAATCGCCAATTTGGCTCATTGCACTAATTAAATACTTCTTTATAATCATTTCAAGGCTGAGTTGAATCATTCTCACCACACACAATCCTTACCACAATCTTGTACATTGATCTATTAATTACTTTTAGTCAACCTCATTCACACCATTCACGCCCCTCTTTAACTTGACGGATTTGTGAATAATTAGAGAAAGTTACTGACGCCGTCTTTATTTGAAGCTCCCCCGACGTCTTGTATTATGCACACCAACTTGAAGACCCAACTTAACCGACGGCCGTCCACTACTGGTTTCAGAGGCCTTTACCAGGCAATTAACTCCCCAAACGTACCTCCTCAGTCTCAAATTACGGAACATTCGCACCACTGGTCATCAGGCCTCATCATTTTTGAGGGACGGGAAGACTCACCATAAATCCGCCAACCTTACTCTTAAAATGAGTCACTGCTAGACGATCCTTACACTCAGGGTGCTCTCGTTCACTCGGTCGCAACCCATGACCGTCCTGCTAGCTGCCTACCGCCTTGTAGCTCCTTCCAGGCCCCTCGGTTCACCATCAAACATTCTCAGGCTTCTAGTACCTCTGATGTTTACTCCACCTAGACCTGAACTAGAGTGAGCGCCTTCCACTCGCGTCGCGAGTCATCGGCCTGCTTCCCCAGCGCCCCTACCCTCGGCAGACGGAACTAGGTCTCTCCCCCCTCCAGGCCCTCTCCTCCATGGCCAGTGGAGAAGCAGGACCGACGGGGAAGGGGAAAACACAGCGCCGTCAACCGGGGCGACCCTTTCCTCAAAACCGTTTACCAGCCCAACAAATCCACAGGAATGAAGGAATTCAACTCAATCCTGACTAAACCCCAAAGGAAACATCACTAAAATACTAACAGGGCACTAAATCTCGCCCCAAGACCCAAAGGGTCCGCTCAAAGTCTTGTATCAACGTTTCTAAATGCAATAGTGTGTGAAGTTTACTTGAGAAAATGCACCAGTTCAGATTAAATTGTTCTGGCAATCTAACTAGGTTGGAAACCAGCTGCACAACAGGGCCCAATATTTTACCTTAAAACTTAGTGGCATCAGGTGACATTTATAGTAGACTTTACAAATGAATGCAGCATGACTAATAAATATTATGATTTGAACTCTCTGTCAATAATTGTGAGCGCAAAGCAACACTTCACGAATATTAACTTTAATTGTATGATGATATATTTTTTTAACAAAATAGTAGGTTGCACAGGATTTGAATTTTACGTGTTTGGTGTGAGAGCAATTACTTTTGCTGTTGTAATAATTTCCTGGTTAATAATTTTTTTTGGATAGTTTTAAATTGTTTTGAATGTTGTGTATGAATGCTAATGTAGCATTCTAGTAAACAATGGAAGGTTTTAACTAGGTGTTTTTTGGTGTAGATGATTGTACTTTTTTTTTTTTTTTTTTTTTTAACCCATACAAGTAAGTTGATGTTGTTGCAAAGGTAGCCCACATTTACTGTCATTGCAGAGAAATAATTAACTGCTGGTACTGTAATGTTATATTCGTAGGTGAAGTAATTAAATTGTAAATTCAGTCTCTTCAGAATTTTTTAATAAGCAACTTATGTATTATGTGTTTGATAGCCAGAACAAATTTGTTTTCAATCATAAAGCATTAACCTACGTAAAAGATATGGACTGTATGTACTTAAATTGGCTGTTGAGATTGAAATTACTGTAAGTGGGAAGATGCAAGTGTTTGAATGTGAATATATTTTCAAGAAATATTATATAATTGAGGCATTTTGTTTATTTCCTTGCAGAGGTGTTTCACACTTTGGGCACTAGTGCAGTTTTTGACTATTTTAGTGTATTCATTACATTGATCATTGTGCATGGGAAGGACTGACTAGAAAGTATGTAGGTAGTTGCTTTAAGTACCGAATGTTCTCAATAAAGTCTTGGTAAAAGAATTCTAGATTAAACTTAATGAAGCTACAATTGATCGTTCCTTTTTCTGCTGTAGCAGAGGTATGTTAATGTGACAGGTATTTATTGAAGATACCAAGTTGGAGTAAATGCAGGTTTTAGATACCTGATGTCGAGCCATACAATAAATAATAGTATGTATTCTTTGTACTTGCTGCATAAATAAGGTAAAAAAAGACTATACACTGATATCTTACAAACCAGAAAATTAAAAACCTAATGTCCCAAATTATAACAATCTTGACTTTTATTATGACATTGAAAATATGAAAATCGCAGATCCTTATGTTTCTTATGTGGGATGGATTTAAGCAAAATTTTAACATTTTTAATTCTAATATATAAAATTCTTGTGTCACAGTGTTTGTTTCCATACTCCTCCGAAACGGCTTAACCGATTTCAGTGAAATTTTGTATATACATTCGGTAGGTTTGCGAATAGGTTTTTATCTATTTTTTATACTCCTAAGTGATATTGTTTAGTAATTATTTTTAATTTAATAATTTTAGAACCCGGTCGATAACTGTGTAAGTGATAAATGATCAGTTATCCCCATGAGCTGATAGTCTACCCCCACCAGGTGTCCCTGCTGTATTATTATTTATTAATTTCTTTATTATTAGACCTCTTCCACTTATATACCGACCACATCCTTACACACTTACAATAAGTTATTTATCAAAACAACGTTTGTCGGGGCAGCTAGTAATTTTATATTTATGTACAACATATAGATTGTTTTGTAGATATACATTGCAACTATTTTGTACAATAATGAACATTTTCTAGTGGTCATAGTTTTTATATATTGTAGTGGCATGTTGAAGCCAAAATTTGCATAAAATGGTTTTATACAAGTAAGGAAAACTGACTTACAGAAATGAAATAATTTACACTGAAGAACAGTGTCCAGGCTGTGTCAAGAATTGTATAAAAACAGCATTGAATATTTTCTGTATTTTTTAATAATTGCTGAATATTCAGTAGAACCTTGTTATAACATTCATAAAAGACCTGTGAAAAAAGTGTTATATGCAGGAAAATGTTATAAGCAAGAATCAATATTTTTACACCAATAAATGGCTACTACACACAAGTAACTTAAAATTTCATAGTTAATGTACAGTAAATAGGTTTATAATAAGACTAAATGTGGCTGCAGTTAATGTGCCATCAGAAACATGATTAACACACAAATTGTATGTAAAATCAAAAATTTCCCATTTGTCTTCTGTGGGTTCATGATCGTCATCTTCAGGATCACCATCACTATCAACTGTAATGTACACTTATGACACTTTACCAGAAATAAACCTGTTTTTTGCAATGGTTTTTAGTCAACAGCTTAGCTATTTTATCTAAAACAATACAGTTAAAAATTTTTTTGGCAGAGCTGTGGTTATTTTCTGAGAAAAAATGTATGTTGTAAGCAGGTAATGAAAATACCAGTGTTGTTATAAGCAGGAAAATGTAATATGCAGGAATTTTATAACAGGGTTCTGCTATAAAATGGAAAGTGGTAACTTTTCTGTAATTTTTTATAAATACAAAAATTTTCAATGCAATTTTTTGATACATGTCTTGATGTAGCCAATGACACTGTTCTTCAGTGTGAATTATTTTATTTTTGTAATTCTGTTGGTTTTCCTTTCGTGTATAGTAAAACCATTGTAACATGACATTATACAAAAACTGTGAAAGGTATAAAATTTTTGTTACTGTAAAAAAATTGTCACAATTATGTCTGCTAGAAAAATCATACCTTGTACAAAATATCTAAAAATTACTAAAACAATTAAATTTTTCAGTGAACTGCCACCCCCTTCCTAAGAAGTTTTATTAAACTGGACTTTTTTTCTGTGTGTAACTTAAAAAAAAAAAAACACACACACACACAGATATATTTTTTGTTGTTGTATTTCTGACGTGTAAGGGAAACAGTTGAGTTAGTGTTACGGAGGAAAATGAAACTGGAAATAAATGGTATATGCTACCAAGAAGATGAGATTTCAATAATGTAAAGAAAAAGTTTAGTGTATTGGTTGTTAATGGTGAATATCTTGTCCAGAGTATCAATCAGAAATTAAACTTTGCTGTTTCCTCCAACATTAAATTAAGTTCCTTACTTGGACTGCTAGTGACAAGTGGTGGATAGATACATATTGGCTCGAAGGAAAATATCCAGTGTTAAGTTTTTTTTTACAGTGACTAGTCTATAATACAGAGGTAGTAGTAAAAAGTACTTGAAGATCTTGTTGGATGGGACTTTAGTACTTTGTGAGAAACTGCTAATTTAAGACTTGTTATAACATCCAGACGAGAGAGTTTGGCAAAATATAGTACAAGGAAATCGTCATTACAAATATTTTTTTTTCTAGATAGGCTAATGTATTATTCTATTTAACAATAGCCCAAATGCATATTTATGGACTTAAAAATAGAAAAGAGTAATACTTATAGAGGTATATCCTTAGAATTCACTTAAAATTATATTGTAAACATTGTTTACTTAGAACATATTCTACAACATTAATCTCAGACATGGTACTTAAGAAATATTTTCATAAGTATTAATTTTAATCCTGAAATTGTGACAGTTTCGAATAGCAATTTTCCTGGTTCTACAATATTAAATTTAGAGATTATTTTGTTAATGCTTCCTCCCATATGCTTTTAAGAGGAGTCCCTCGCCATGTTTAATTTCCACCTTAGGCATACGGGAACAGTGGAGCAATAAGAGCCAGAGTACTACGCTAGACGGGAAACATAATCGCCTCTATTCACAGCACGCCAAACTGGCGTACAAGGTTTCCGTTGTAGTCTTTTTTTTCTATGGGACTTTAATCAGTGACCCTAATATTTTATTTTTGGATAGTGTGAAGTAAAGACCAATACATGCCTCGGGCTTTACAGTTTACGAATTCAGGCAATATTTTCAAAGTTACATCAGTTTGAAAAACCAGTTCTTAGCCATTTTGAGAGGCCCGAAAATCCTGTTTCTAACAGGCATGCTGCATTTTTGAAAACATAGAAGCATAGTTCCAAGTGTATATTCTTTTCGTAGATGAACATAATATGAATAAGTTAAGCAGTTTCATGTAAAAAAAGAATACACGTGACACGCTGCAACGCTGTCCATGCACCAGTCGAGGACTTCCCTTAAGGAGTAGGTTTGACAATTCATATTGTTTAGTTCAGATTAACATTTTCAGTTAATATTTGTGTAGTTTTTTTTTTTAGGTCAAATATTTTAAGTATGGTACATAGGATTTTAAGTGATCTTTTTAAGAACAGTGCAGTCATCAGACATGCACTGGTGTCTAAAAATTAGGGGTTCCATCTGTCTACAAAACTGTTTTTTGCATAATTGTAGCCTCAAAATGAACGAGCACCAGGACCATCTCTTAACTCTTTTAATTGTGCCAAGTTAGTGTAAAAAAATTATAAATAAACCTTTTTTCGTAAATAGTTTATTTTTGGTTATTTTTAAGCGAGAAAACAATGTATCTATTGTTAAAAGAGTCATTTAATTCAATGTTCGACTAAAGTGCATGTCGCAGTTTAGAAATATTTTATATATTCGACTATAGTCGAATGTCGCAGCGTAGGAGTTAACTCACAACTAGCTTCATCAACTCTTCATTCAGGATACTCAGCTAGCTTGCAATCTTTCCCTTTGCGACTTGCCTGAAAGTGATGGTAAGATCAGAAGTTTCTGTGTACAAAAATTTTGTCCTTAAAATTCCGGCTTTAGCCATCTTCTCACAAAAATAATTATCCTAGGCATTGAAACAAATGTGTTTAAAAGCAGAATCACAAAATATCCAACTTCGGCATGGCACTTGCATTACAGAACTCTTAGAGGCATACGTATTTTCGCTTATTAAGATGTAAGGAAAGCCAAAGGCAGATAGGCAACTAATTACATGTTAAAATTTAAAATACATGAGCAAGGCTGTAGCCCGAGAAATATTTCACAGGGGGATGGAATGCTTGCAGTTGCAAACATTGTATCTACTTAAACTATTTCTGAATGTAATGTTAACACAACATACTGATCCTATGATGTCTTATTACCATTGATCTTACATGGATTTATTAAATAATTAAAAAAGGAATCTTAAAAATGTTAGTTTATTGTCTGCACATTTATACTGAATTTCGTAAGTTTGTGAAGAGCGCTGTAAACGTGGGGATAGCTAGCTTGGACCCCACCATGGCTGGCACTGATCAAGCATTAGAGACTGTACAGTAAAGCAAATTTTCTACCAAAACTGTACTACAAGTTTCAAATTATCATAATCATTGGTGCCAATACACAGCTAATCACATGACATAATGAAGCATAACATCTACAGGGCAGTATTAGTTATTTCTAATCCATCTTTATGCCATCAAACACAGTTTTTTTTATAACTAATCTAATTGATTCTACTGATGGCTTGCTACAGTCAAAGTTACACAAAAATGTATGATTTTGTTTATTTTTGTGTAGTATTCTGAGCTGCCAGATTTATGTATTAGCAATTTTTCCCTGGGTATAAACAAAAAGATGAACATCTTCGTGAAGTGCTAGTAGTGTAGTAAATAATGTGAATCATATATAACGTAAATTTTTTTCAAGCTATTTTCAGATTGGTGGCATTAACAAAGTCCTAATTCTTACTGTGATTATAATTACAGCACAGCAGGGGGGGGGGGGGGGCAAGGAAAGTCAAATGATTGCATAGTAACCTCATATTTTGGTAGTATCATAGCTTATGCTTTGCGAAACCACATATTTTCATTTGACCGGAATGCTTACACCAGCACTGTAATGCCTAGCCAATCAACTAAGTTTACAAAATTCGTTTTAAAAATTACTTTCCTTGAATCATCTAGGTAAGTACCATACTACTGTACATGAAAAGAATACAATTTTGTTTCAGACAACTTTTGGTGGGGGGCAGGGGAATAATTTAAAGTGTATGCCTATACTCGAACAAATGGAAAAGATAAGATTACCTCATGGTAGTAGCTAGCTTGAAAAACATGCTGTTTTAAATGTAACAGTTCACCAAAAAACTGTACATGCTTCTTCTAAATAAAAAAAAACACAGATAAAAATACTCTTAGAACACGAAATGCAGATTATCTCACTGTTATTTAGGTTTTGAAAATCTCTGGAATAATTGTGGCAAGTGTGCAGAAATGTCTAATTCTCCCAGCATGTAATTTGTTACAACATTATTGGCGTATCATTTTCTATACTACCATATATTGTAGAAAGAATACGGAGCAATGAAACATAAAATCTGATCTGCTTACGTTTCCATGATTTGTATCTGTGAAATTACGTTTGTATCGTTGCAGACCAAGCATTAAATCATGCGAGTACAACCAAGATTAACTGTAACAATATAATGATGGCATGCTTGTGTTTCTTTCTAGCTCTAAAATTATACACCAACTAATGACTGATAAGGTTAAAAGTAAGTACTTGGAACTTTCTTGAAAGTCAGAAAACTATTCATATTTCTTCAAAAAACTATTCATATTTCTTCAAAAAACAGAAGTGACTCAACACTTTCAAAATAATACTGCACACACGAACACTGAATGTGAACAGAGACCAACAAAGTGGAAGATGAGCATCCTTCACTGCACTCTATTGAGAGTTTTACAAACGTGCATCTGGATACTGGATTGGCATGACATCTCCAGTGTAACCACACTGAGATAATCAGTGCGAACATGATGTTACAAATGTGTTATTTAACCTAAACGAAAATTTCCGGGCGGGGGGGGGGAGGGGATCAAACCCTGCTGATCCCCCCTATGGCTACGGCCTTGTACACTAGTA